>CM039129.1:1797636-1882863 GCA_022036555.1 Microstegium vimineum
ACCTCTCTGGAAGGCCGACGGACGCTGTGGACTCAACCACCCAGCGTCCGGCGCCTTTGTCCGACGCGTCGGACAGCGTCCGGCACCCCTGCCAGGAGCGTCCGTCGCCCAGAAGATGATTTTGACAACTCCGTTTTTCGTCGCGATGAATATGGAAGTTTTTCTAGGCTATTTACGGTCACCATGGGCTTGCTTAGAGCTAAGGAAGTCAAGTGTGCACCACATCTAAACAAGAAGCTTTCCTAAGTCAAGCTACTAGTCTCAACCTCTCTTAATAGTACGGTCAAAGGTAAAAAGAGAAGCCCTATCTAATTCTGAGTGCCCTTCATCTCCTTATGGCACTTAGCCTATCATTCTAGGGTCTTCATCATGTCTCCTTAACAACCGAAACGTTATCCATCTTGGGAGCTAAGTGATGACCTTTAGAACCCTTTTTTTCTTGATCACCATGGCTAGGCTACGCATAGCCTCTGTAAAACACATGTTAGCCATAATAATCTTTAATTGTCGTTTAATCACCGAAACCAACTAGGGCTATGATTCTTTACCACGTTAGTATCATTCAGGAGCTGCATATATTACAAACGCTAGAGAACAAAAGAGCCAAAAAGTGTAAATCACTCTATTCTGAAATCTGAGGGAGTCATACCAAAACAAGGTGTCATCAATCTCTTTGAGCAGCTAGTTTATCTGTTCAATCTCGTTCAGCAGCAGGAGCATGGGAAGGCCCCATCTTTAACGCACCTGAAAAATTCAAGCGACGTGAACCCTCAGCTCCAGCTGTAAAATCTTAACAACAAGCCCACCATAAGCTATCTAACCTTCGTCTGAGCCCTGACAACGGCAACTGGAACACAGACCAGCAACCTCCTGTGCTACCTAATGCTACAAAATACATCAACGACATGCTATTAAAAAAATAGTGTTGTATAAAAACAGCTAAAAGAATCATGTATACAAATAGCTTTCCTTCGCATGCTTAGAGTTCTGAAGCAAGTGATGGCTGCAGTATTTTCAAATATTAATATAAGGTTTACTGGGAACGGATATGTATCAATTATTGTGATAAAAGAGTAAATATGATATTTTTAGAAGGAAATTGATCAGAGAAGAAAAAGAACTAAAATCTTGTCAGGAATATAAAAAATATATCCTTGCTCCTCCAATTCAATTTTGCTAGGTGCACAAAAGTTGTTTCCAACACATGAATCAATACTGCAAGCCAATCATTTAACCAAACTTGAGGCCAAAAGTAGAGGCTGGCAAAGAGGATGTGCACCTACATCCGAGGCTAGCGAAGAGGATGCGCACCAGACGTCCAGACCCGGAGCCCAAACTTGAGGCCAAACCTGTAAAGAATCACCTAGCTTTATCTCATTTCAGTCTACAGGTTTTCTAGATATCAAGAAATATGATGTGGTCACTTGTAATGCAGAGACAAATTGGGAGGTTATTTTTGTGGTTGCCATCTTGCTCTTGCACTTTGCACATTTGGGAAATGGAAAATGAAGTAAAACTGATGCATACCTCAATTACTGGAATTAAAAGAGCATCTCCCATGAACCTGTAGGAAACAGAGAGCAGTGAGGCCACAATCCAAAACTATTTTCCCATAAGAAATAGTAGTATAAATTAATATAAGAAAGTGTGAGATAACCATGTACCAAAACAATGGATGGAATGAGATTTTAAGAAGCATTTTTTACTTTATAAGGCGAGTATTGAGCAAACTCCGAGAAATATTGAAGTATTTTGATTTCCTAACAATCATACCAACAGTACTGGATGCACTCATGGGAAACTGGTACACACTAATTCAGGCAGAAATAGTTCTTAACCTGGCTCATGGTTGGTTACAACGTAAAAAGGAACACATTGTAGGCAAACTATCAATGTAGAATACGATAACAAAGGAACTGCTGCTATGTTGACTAACCTTGACGAAAAGACTCAAAGAAGAAGACATTATCATCCTATTGCTCGGTGGACTGGTTGTGCTCTTGCTGAAATTTGTCCTCAAATGCAATCCCACTGTCTGTGCACACAATCAAGACCCAATTACTAAGGAACAGATGGATAAAATCACTGAGGAGTGGATTAAACAGCAGATATATGTGCAACTCTTTTACGTTAGAAACAGTGCACCTAAAATGCACACTTTCAGATAGGCAATGGGTCCTTCTAATGAAAAGCCTAGGTGGTGCAATATATTTTCTCATTTTTGGTCATTAGTTCGTTGGCAGATGAAGATCCTAAGCACTACAGACATGATTAGTACCAATACCAACCGTCATATACATTAGGAAAACAACCCTGACATGCTAAATCTACCATATAATACCATTAGTGCCTTTTTATATGAAGTGGAAACACAAGAAACAACATTGTTTTTATCACAATCACAATCTTTGACAACCTGAATATTTTTTCTAAGAAAAAAGAAATAGTTAGGAACCGATTAGTCATCGGATTTGAGTATGTAAAATTTTCAATGACACTTTATCAAGTGTGTGCACTAACTTTAGCCTTTCCCTTCAATTAGGAAACCACACCCAATGTATAGGACACAGCTATAAATTTGCACTGGCATGAAAAACAAAGAGCAGAGCACCATCTTTAACTCCACAGCTAGCATGAATTAAAAAATATGCATTGGACATTTTTATCCAACTATCTACAGTTCATCCTGCACTTAATTTTTGGGGGAAATTAGAGATGTTATGTATTGCTCTAAAACAGTAATACAAAGACAAACATCAAACGGTTGAATAAAAAAAGATATATATTTCCACATCTAGAAATTAGATTACAATGCAATACAAAAGATAAAATATTTGCCTTCTGCAGCACTGCTTGGACAACCCACATGTAAACTTCTTGGGCATCCATCCAGGCATAACATCAATACAGAGCAAAAATAGGATGGAAGAGCAAGATGAGCACCAATGGCCAAGAGTGCTGCAGTTAAAAAAGCTCACATATGCCCAGGAATCAGCGAGGACGCAACACATGGATCCAGTCGAGTATCCACCGTAGCTGGCACATCACGAGAAGCAGTCGAGGTCGTGGCCGGGCCACCGCGCCGAAGGCTGCTCGCGCCGACAGCGCCGCTCATGGGGCACCCGCGCTAGGGCACCTCGCGCCGCCGCGCAGGGGCCACCCGCGCTGGGCACCTCGCGCCGCCCGCTCTGGGGCACCTCCCGCGGCGCTGGGCCTCGGGCCACCGCTGGGGCCACCCACGCACGCCCCGACGCAGCTGGGCCCTTGTGCTGCCGCTCGCGCCACCCCTGCGCTGGGGCCTCGCGCCGCCGCCGGGGCGACCCACACCGCCCCCGGCGCCGCTGGGGCCTCGCGCCGCCGCTCGCGCCACCCCCGCGCTGGGGCATCGCGCCGCCGCTCGCGCTAGCCCCCGCGCTGGATGCGCGCAACCTGGCCCGCCCTAGCCGCCGCCACCGAGAGAGAGAGAGAGAGGGAGACGGGAGAGTTAGGGTTGAAGTCGGTATTTATTTTGTATGGGAGGAGATAGCAAGGCCGCTGATTTCCAATCGAACGGATCAAAAAAATTCTGCTACCGTGGCCACCGTGTGAGCGCGTTGTGGCCAAACAATCTCTTGTCTTTAAATACCGCTCCTTTTTCAATATGGATGGCTCAATTACCAATCGTCCCTACAACAAACAAAGTGTGAGAGTTCCATCGTATCTTCTACCTCTACAGATCTATTACTAGAGACGTCTGGTGATATAAGTCGCCTCTACAAATGAGGATATCTGTAGATACATCTTACTCACCAGCTACCACTACTAATGAATTTACTCCATCCGTTCCTAAATATCTATCGTTTGTGCTTAAAAAAACATTTTTGACTAAATATATATTAAAAATATAAATAATTATGATATATAATTAATATCATTAGAAAGATCTTTGAATCTTGTTTTCTAATAAATTTATTTAGAGATAAATGTTATACATATTTTGTACAAATTGAGTTAAACTTGTAGCACAGATACCAACTACGACAGTTATTTAGGGACAGAGTGAATACACGGGAAAGACTCTACGACCCCACTTCTTTCTCCTCATATAAGTCACTGTCTTACCCGAGAAGAACATTACGGAGAAGCTGAACCAGAACAAGGGTTACCATCTGCTTCCTGGGCGATCCCCGGAACTCCGGGTTGAACCGGTGCTCCAGGATCCACACCACGGAGCCGACAAAGGGGAAGAAGGCGCCGACAGTGATGGTCCACATCCCCGGCGTGAAGGGCTTGAGGAAGGACCACTCGTTGGTGCTCTTGGCCTTCACCGTGGATACGATCACCTGCCCGGACTCGATGTACGGCTGCGTGAAGTCCACCACCCGTGTCCGGATGGTCACGATCGAAACATGGATCTACTAACTGACGAACATGGAAGCATAACCACCATAGAAGAACATACGTAAATGGGAACGACACCGAGGCACGATGTTTTTTAACGAGGTTCGGCGATGTGCCTAATCCTCGGGGCAATGACTACAGACGCTCTTTCCCATAAAGCAGCAACTACACCGGTATCCGGGCGATCCCGCAGCCTCGCCGCCATCCTGACCAGTCGTCTAGTCGTCTCATGGTTACAACAGGGGTTGTTTCATATTTATGGCTCTTTAGGATATAGAGTTCGACTCCAACTCTATCCTAGCCCCTGATATAACTCAAGTCCAATGTAACCAAAACCACTATACACATATTCGACATATATCCAACAAACTCCACCTTGATGAATATGCACGTCATCTTGAAGTCATCATGCGCGAACCTCCGTGTACCTGGACTTGAGCCGTCTCCGTCGCTGCGCACCTCAAACGGCTTGATGAGGCTAATCTCACAGTCGCATCACCACTAGGATAGAACACTGTCATATTTGCATTGTCATCCATAACTCCACCTTCAACAACGCTTCCTTTCAGCTTGTATTGGTGTGCGCCTGACTTCTTACCAATTATGACCGTCTTGTCTCCATGCATGACTCTCAAGGTCTTCTTATCAGGAACCGCGTGATACAACCAGCCTTATTCATGCAATAAACCAAGCAAAATTATATTCTTCGTCAGCCCTGGAAAATGCTTCACACCCTTAAGCAGTATCTCTTCACCATCACACAACTTGAACTTGATATCGCCCACTCCTTCAGCAAGATAGCCCGAACCATCTCCCAAGTAAGCAAAACCACTTTCCTTCTAAGTGTATGACGAGAATAACTCCTTCGGTGTTGCATGAAACGAGCTCCAGATGTATGCATTGACAACATTATTGGACGGTTTGGCGGCAACGACAGCGAGCTTGGAGATGAGCGACGCCTTGGCATCTGAGTCCGAGGTGTATTGGCGCAGCGTGAGGACGCCTTGTATATTGGACTTGAAGTTGGCACCGACACCAGCAGCATCGATGGCGGTTGAAGGCTCGGTGCTTGGTTTTGAGTAATTGATGAAACCTACTTGTATGCTAACCTATTGTTCTCTAAGTGAATATATGAGATAGGTTGGTACAAGCCATGTGATGGAGCTAGATGAATCAAGGTGATGATGGCAAAGCTCTAACATGGATGATGGAAAGGAAAAAATAGACTCAAGGCAAAGGTGAAATAGGAGTCATTTTTAGTTAAGTGATCAAGACACTATAGAGAGTATGATCATCTTTAGTATATATAGCCGTACTATCAAGAAGAGAGAATTCGTGAATGATTACGATTATCGTATGCTACTAGGTCATTTGCATTGCATTAACTTATGAACTAGTGATAGCAAATGAATTTAATTCCAAAAAATGTGAAGTAAAAGCTAACACACGTGCACAAGTGTTGGGATCCCTTAGTGTTAGCATATGAGAACTTGGAAAGAAATTTGAAGTCGTTTGGACTAGTTTTGGAGCTCCGGACGCTAGGGTTGCTTAGGGTCTGGACTATTTTGTTTAGGTCTGGAGGCAAACCCTAGCTCTTTGTGCTGAGCACAGTGGGTCCAGACGCTGCCAATAATCCGGAGGTGGTGCTCCGGACATGCGTCCGGAGATTTTGTGCTCTCTGGATTCTCTCTGAGTTGAGTCCGGACTCAAAGTTATAGTCCGGAGGAGATCCGGACCTTCGTCCGGAGGCTCGGAGCTCTCTGTAAACTCTTTGAGTTGTGATCGGACACGTGTGTTTTAGTCTAGACAGGGTGTCTGCTTGCGTTCGGAGGTCACGTCCGGACGTTCAAACCAAGTGCGCCAATGTGTTTTTCAAACCGCACAGTGGTCCAGACGCTAGTGAGATTGGCCCGGAGCATGACTGTTCATTGCGTCCGGACCCCCTGCAGAAAGCGTGGAATGAGGGGAAAATGACTAGTTTCGTGGGAGAGGCTATATATGTGTTTTTGCCGGCCCTATGGGGCATATCTTGCACTTCCCACTCACTCATACATTTGTGCTTGCTTGAGATAGCTTCCACCCACTCACCCCTTGATAGATTTGATTATTTTATGAGAGATTGAGTGAACCAAGTGTATTTCTAATCATATTGCATCTTAGTGGCACTTGGTGATCGTCGTCATCGCGGGAGCTCTTGTTATTCTTGGAGTTTGTCGACTCCTAGACGACTTGGTGCGACGAGGATCGTTGACCGGAGGAAGGTGTTTGTCTCCGGCTCCGATCGGTGCATTGTGAGGGGTTCTTGAACCTTACCCGCGGGATTTTCGCGAAAAATTTTCGCGAAAAGTATCTCTAGTGGATTGCTCGTAGCTTGTGGATCCTATCTTGTGTTGATTGAGCAACACTTGATTGTGGTTAGGCGTGTTATGCCTATTAGGTGTATCACTACAACGAGGACTAGCTTGTCGACAAGCAAGTGAACCTTGGTAAAAAATTATTGTGTCACTTGTCTCCGGCGAGGATTTCTTTTGTGGTTATCTTATTGATTGATCATCTCTTTGGATTTTTATCTACACATTGGTATAACCCTCCTAACTCTACTCTTGCATTTACTTGATTACATCCTTGTAGAGTAGAGTAGTTCACTTATCTTGGGTACCTCGTCTAGTTTAGATCAGCTATTTTGTCATGTGTAGTTTAATCTTGTGCTCTAATTATCTAGCTTGTGTTATGTGAATTAAAATTATCTTTTGCTAGAAACTAGAATTGTGGTTAGGTGTCTTGCAACCCATTGTAGAGCTTGCTTAAACTCGCTTTAGCCATTTGTTTTACTAACCACATTGTTAAGTGATGTTGTAGAAAATATAATTAGGCTATTCACCCCCCTTTAGCCATTCCTAGACCTTTCAGCGACGCCGGCGAGCCAGCCGCTGGTGATCCAGATGTACCCAATGACCATCATGTCGAGCAACCTCGTGGGTCGGGCGCAAGCGCAAGTAGGTGCACCTAGCAGTTCCCGTTCACTGCTACACGCACATGCAAGGGGCTTGTTCAAGATCACGCCCCTCAGGAAGCATCTGGAAGCCTCTAGAAGTTGTGCTTGATGTCGTGGACCAAGCCAAGGACGTCGCACGCCATCGGGAGGCCAGCCACGACCCACGAGCAAGGTTGTGGGTGGTGGGAGGAGCCAGCCAGAGAACCAGACACAGTGGTCGCGTGCGTTGCATTGCAGACATCATCGCCTGATGCCTTGCATTGCATTACGGCGAGGCTCGCCGTCGTGGCCAATGCCGGGCTGCCGGATTGGAGCCAATCCTCCCGTCATCGTCGTCGTGGGGGCGGTCGTCGTCGTTGACAAGTTTTTTTTGTCAATCTCGTCGTGAACATTTAGTGGTCTATCTTTGGTGTCTCTATTATTGGATAGATACATACACTATAGTGCACTCTTCTATTACTTATTGACATTTATTTTAAAATTGTTTGATACAAAAAAATATTTCTCTTCATTTAAATGTTATTTAGATGGATCTTTTCACTATTTGATTGGTGAACGAATAACTAGCATTTAATGTTTATGATAACAATGACCCGAGTTGATTCTCCTGTCGTCGTCGTGGGCGCGGTTATTATCGTGGACAATTTTTTTTTCTCAATCTCATCGTGAATATTTAGTAGTCTATCTTTGGTGTATCTATTATTAAATAGATACATAAACTATTGTGCTACTCTTCTATTACTTATTGACATTCATTTTAAAATTGTTTGATTCAATAACATTTTTTCTCTTATTAGTATTGACCCGGCCGTAACCATCGACAAGTTTTTTCTCAATCTCATCATGAACATTTAGTAGTATATCTTTGGTATATTTATTATTAAATAGATACATAAACTATTGTGCTACTCTCCTATTACTTATTGACATTAATTTTAAAATTGTTTGATACAAAAAAAAATATTTTTCTTATTGGTATTGATATGTGTTTGTTTTCACTTGCATATAGCACCACAAGTATATGACCATTTCGCATTATACAGAATTCTATATATTATATATACACTATTTACATGTTATTTAGATTTCTCTTTTCACTATTTGATGGGTGAATGAATAACTAACAACAATGACCCTTTGTGTGTCTCTACTTGTCTTGGAGTGGAGGGCTTCCCCTATATATAAGTGTTACATGACCATTGAATTAGTGTCAAGTGGTCACCATCCAAAGCATCACATATAAAATATATTTACTCTAGAAAATTACTTTTCCTTATTTAAACATTAGATATTTTATACCTTCTTAAATATGTAGTTCTAGAACCTTCTCCACTTTATCATGAATCATATGTTTAGTATCTTCTTTGTTTTTGCATCACTATGTTATCCACATGCACTTCAATATGAATATATTGTACCATTACCACAGAAAGATGATTTGAGTGCTATCTACACAACATTCTGTTCATAGCCAATTGTCACTACTACATTTGTTCAATAAACAACTAGCACTAAAATGTGAAATCGCAAATGCAAACCATAATACTAATATTGATATGACTCTATTCTATCACATCTTGCATGTGATACATTTAAGAGAACCTTGTACTTGTGTAAAATACTCTATAAAACCAAAACAAAGTGATTCCCCTTTGAAGAAGAGGAAGAATTTGGCCAATGAAATCTAGTTCTCATCCTCGTAACAACATGGCTTGACAATAGGATGCACCATAGGAGCCACCAACTTGATATTAGCAAACCATTGACACTCTTTGCATCCTTTTTATTCATGAAAACAATTGCCAATCATAGTGGGCCAATATAAACTAGCTTGGCATAGCAACCACTTAATTTTTGGAGCTGGTTGATGTGTATTGTTAATGTCCTTATGAGTCTCTCACATTAGCACTTGAGCTTGATAAAAATCAAACACTTAAGCAATAAGGGTTTTATAATTGATCATTGACCATAGCATCCTTAAATGCATCATGCCAAACACTTTTATTAACTTCATCACTTTGATCACATAAATAATCAACAATGGAAGTCCTCCGGTCACCTAAATCGATTTCATGTTCATTTAGACAAATTTGGAGTCGATTTAGTACTTGCATGGAAAACTAGCCATAGTCTGCCTTGAGACTAGCCTAGGTCAATTTGGCTAGTCTGCGTCCCTTGCAAGCCTCACCTCAATTTTTCATTTTGCATTGGTCTTTCTTTTATGGAAAAAATTGAAGAAACTAAAGGGGGTGCAACTGCCATATGGGTGCATATGCTTGTATTATTAAGGTTGCATATATGATGATTTTTTGTCAAAATCATTATTTTTAATTTTAGAGTGCATTTGCACCCATTACCAACAATGTATATTCACCCCTGAAAGGTCCTATATGGCTAGAGGGGGGTGAATAGCCTAATAAAATTTCTACAAATCTCTAGAGCAAAGGATTAGTAAATTATGAAGCGAAGCGTTTTGCTCTAGCTCTAATAAAAGATGCAAGCCACTTATCCAAGCAATTCTAGTAGAGTATGAGTATCAACACAAACAATAGCAAGAACTATGATACTCACACTAGCTAGCAAAGATAAATACAAGTTACACTAGCTAACCAACTAATTGTCACTACACACTATATATGACAAAGTAAATGCTAGAGAAGATGAACGATTATACCAATGCCTTGCAATAGATGAGTAATCCAATGACAATATGAAAACCAAGAGAGTGAGGAAGACAATGTTGACAATCGATTTTTCTCCCGAGGTTCACTTATTTGCCAACAAGCTAGTCCCTGTTGTGTCGACCACTCACTTGGTGATTCGGTGGCTAATATGCGATCACAAGCCTAGCCCACTACTCGGGGGGCCACAATAATCAATCTACAAATGAGGGTAACTCAAAGACACGAGAAATACACTAGAGTTACTCTTTGGCACGCTGCCAAAGTGGGTACAAGCCCTCTCACAATCATCAGAACCGGCCACAAACAATCACCAACTCGTGTCGACTTTCCTTCGCTGCTCCAAGTCGCCTAGGTGCTGACAAACACCAAGAATAACAAGTAAACCGCAGCAAGAACAAACACCAAGTGCCACTAGATGCAACCTCACAAGAAAATGCACTTGGATGCACTCAATCTCTATTTGGATGAACAATCTATCAAGTAGATGACTGGGAGAGGTTTGCAATAGCTCACAAGTGTATGCAATAGTCAAGAAGTGCAAGAGAGTGAGCTAGAGCCGACCACCAAGTATTTATAAGTCCCCCTCAAACAATAGAGCCGTTACCCCTTCAATCCACTGAATTCGAGGGCACCAGATGCATGGTTATGGAGCACCAGACGCTCCGGTGCTAGCGTCTGGTGTATCGCTCGTTGACACGTGTGCTAGCCATTTAGAACGGCTAGTTCCTGCTCGACCGTTGTGTTCTCTAACAAAGCATCACACGTGTCCGGTCTACCACCAGACTCTCAACACCGCAACGTCCGGTGTCAAGATGGAGAGGTCCAGAGAGCAATTTTCCACACCAGACACGTTCGGTGACACCTCACCGGACTCACACCAGTGTCCAGTGCCTTCATGTAGGCACCTTTCTCCTTAGCACTGGACTCACAAAGCATTTTTGTCTCGCGTCCGGTGACTGCGTCCGGTGGTGATCCAGAGAGCATCCAGAGGGCTCCCATACTCACCGGACACGTCCGATGACCCATCACCAGACTCATCATAGCGTCCGATGCACTTCATCATGCACAAACTGAGTTAGGGTAAACTACCGGACGCGTCCTGTGCTCAGTGAAGAACCCTTTCTTATTTCTATCTTCTCCACCCTTGCTCCAAGGTGCTAAACACCAAGTGTACTTCCTTAGTGCATGTGTTTAGCCTATAGTTCAAGTTATTTTGCATGGGTTAGTTCACTAGGTTATTAATGCACATGCATGTATGATCTCACCTAGTGGCACTTTGATAACCTCAATCACATATGTTTTCCCTTCTTAATAGTACGGCTATCAAACTTAAATGTGATCACACTCTCTATAGTGTATTGACCACTTAAACCAAAATGGCTCCTATATTTATACCTTTGTCTTGAGTCCATTTTTTGTTTTTCTCTTTCATCTTTTCATTTAGGGAGCACTTGATCACCATCCATCATGATCATCTACCTCCATCACTTCAGTTGGATCACCCTAGCTTAACTACACACTTAGCAATATTGTTAGTCCAATAGGTTTCATCAGTTAACCAAAATCAAACTTGAGCTTTCAATCTCTCCCTTTTTGATAATTGATGATAATCTTTCACAAATATATATTTTGAATAAATATTTGAATTTGAGTTGCTTGTCCAAGCATTTTAGAGTCGAGATAAAATGGAAATCTGTGGTACGTGTGGAGTAGCGAATAAGTTCGGGTGAATCGAGAGTTTATTTCAGACCTGATATATATATGGATCAAAAAGGTTTATTTTCAGCTAAACTGGTAGTACTTTCAGCAGCTAAATTAAGAAACTGAAGGCACAGAGAATGTACCATTAATTTCACCTGTCTCGGTCTGAGAAGTTCAGTCAACCTAGCTAGCTAGCTTCTGAATCAACCGAACAAAGGAAAATACTCTCTCCTTCTCCTCCCAAATTGACTGTCGTTTTGGGTTTTCGTGTTACAACTTTGACTGGATTTATATAAAATATGTGCAACATTTGTATCTCCAAATAAATTTATTAAAAAAACTAGATCAAAAGATCTATCTAATGATATCAATTGTGTATCATAACTATTAAATTTTTTTACATAAAACTAATCTAAGTTATTTCTCAGAAAGTGAGAAAGACAGATATTTTGAAATGGAGGGAGTAGCTAAGTAGGCCACCGTGGCGCTGTAGTAGTAGTACAGTACTCCCTCCGTTTCAATTTATATTCGTTTGACTTTTTTATCCAAACTGTGACCACTCGTCTTATTCAAAAAATATGTGTAAACATAGTCAAATTTAAGTCATTTATATAGATTATTTATTAAATAAGTAAGTCACACCAAAAGAAATCATATTTTGCAAAAAAAAATTGAATAAGATGAGTGGTCAAATTTACAGTTGAAAAAGTCAAACGAACTAGAATTTGGAACGGATTAAGTACGTACTACCCCGTCCCTAAAAGAATGCAACTATGGAAAACGTACCGGTCAAGTTTTCTCATCTTTGACCAACTTTATATTAAATAATATTAATATTTATGTCTCGAAATAATTTTATTATGAAAATATATTTTATGACTAATCTAATGATACTAATTTCATATCACGAATATTAGTGATTTTTCATATAAATTTAGTCAAAGTTCAACCTGTTTGACTCCACGATAAACGAGAATTGCATTCTTTTAGGGATGGATGTAGTACACATTAATAATCCCTGCAAGCAGCCGTGATCACTTTTCAGCTCCACAGGTCAACAGAGCAAATAAATTTTGGTCACCGGCCTGCTTTTTTAATTACCGCTCTCCGAGATTCGATCCGAGGTGAGGTAGCTACAGGTAGTGGACCTTCCGCGGTGGCCCACATCACAGTGTACTACCACTCCGCTGTTTTCGGCAGCGCGCGTATTAGATCTCATATATGAAGGCAGAGCGTTCGAGAATGAAATGATGAGCAACAAACGTCTATAACATCATCGATCACCAACATGCACAAGAACCCGTGGCAGAGACACTCAGACACGTGTATATATACACGTGCCGCAGCATATGATGCATGCACACGTCGCGTTTTTTTTTTATGCTGTTCTGTGCTCTTGGTTGTGTATATATGATGCACAAGAACCCGCAGCATATGATGCATCGATCACCAACAGCATATGTTGCGGAGGAGCACAGAACAGTACACGCGCGCCGCTGCGTGCGCTATGTGGAAATGGAAAGGAAAGGAAAAAATGAATGGAGAAAAATAGCACAGTATAGACACTCCGCAACATGTGCCCTTACCACGCAGAAAACAAAAGCAAAGAAAAAATAGAGTAAGAAGGGAAAATAATTTTGAAATCAGAAATAGAAATTTAGAAAAAAAAATGGAATTTAAAATAAAAATCATTGAGGAAAAAGCGCCTTTTGGAAAAAGAAAAGGGAAAATAAATAGAAGTAAAAATTTGATCCTAAGAAAAAAAAACTAAAAATAAAAAGTCACGTCAGCTAGAGTACATTATAGTATTCGAAAGGCTCAAGAGCCGACATTTCATTTTTGTTGGAAGAATTAATCTTGAATTTCAAAAAAAAAGTTAAGGAAAAACATGTTAGGTACAAAACCAATAAAAAACTATAATTATTTTAAACTAAAAAAATAACGTCAGCTATCATACTCGTTACCGTATTCGGAAAAATCAACATTTAATTCCTTCTTAAAAAGTAATGGTATACACTACAGGAAACTGGGCAGTTGCCGGCAACTAACCTTTTGCACTCGGCAACTAAGTTGTCGAGTGCCGCACTCAGCAAAAGCCGGGTCGGCAACTAATTTAGTTGTCGAGTGCCAGATTTCGGACACTCGACAACTAAATTACCGAGTGTTATTTTAGTTGCCGAGTGCCGAGTCAAGCACTCGGCAACTATAATTGGGCCGTCAACCTTAACGGACTAGTTGCCGAGTGCTAGGTGGCTGACACTCGGCAACTATTTTTTATTTTTTCTGCCAAAAATTAGTTACCGAGTGCCAACTAATTTTTTTTTATTTTTTTATTAACAATTAGTTGTCGAGTGCAATTTTCATTGCCCTCGACAACTCTGGGAAACTGGCATTTTTAGGCTCCTTGTTTCCCAGAGTTGTCGAGTGCAATGGCCATTGCACTCGGCAACTAATTAGTTGCCGAGTGTGGCACTTGGCAACTAAAAAAAATTGCTATTTTTTGTTTTTTTATTTCCAACAAAACAGAGACAAAAATAGACATATATATATATATATATATATATATATATATATATATATATATCACATTCACCATTGAAATCACATATATATCACATTCACCATTCAAATCACATATATATCGCATCCACCATTTAAATCACATACATATCCTCACATCCATCGTTCACAATCCATCATACGCATATAACATCACAAACATCCATCACAAACGTCCATAAATCCATAATACATCACATACACATATAGAGTCCATAGATCCATCACATAGAGTCTAACTCAAGTCTAAGTCCACAAGTCCATAGATCCATAGTCCACAAGTCTAAATCTAACTCAAATCTAAGTCTAATACAAGTCTCAGGGACATGAAAATAGACAAAGGACAAGTACCTACTGCTGTCATCCTGACCACCCGGGTCATGAAGAAGAGTCATCTAGCAACCCGGCTTGTGGAGGAGTGTCAGTTGGCCACCCCTGCTGTGGACAGGGATCACCGCCTTGAACCGTCAGGTTCGAACTCATAGACACTTGCTGCACAAAGAAGAAGTCAATTAATGAGTATCTTCAGGAAATTAGCACAAGCCCTAGGAATAAACCACTAGACATACTTACCGGTGTCCCAAAAACAATAGGCTGTGGAGGAGGAGGAGGAGCCACAGGCACAACTGGGCGGAGAAGCGACTCGGGCACGACCACACCTGGAATTGCACTAAGGTTGGCCATGAACCTGAACATGTCCTGTAGCCTCTGCTCCTCGGCCGCCCTCTGGGCTTGTACAACCTCCCTCTCCAACCGCTGAGCCTCCCTCTCCAACCGTTGGGCCTCCTCCGTCGCCGCCTGCGCCGCCTCCAACCTCCGCACGTTGGCCTGCTCACAGGCCACCCACAATGTATAAACAATGCAAATGCAAGATAGATGTGTAAAAGCAATGAACTAGTACTAACCGCGAGATCCGAGATCTGCTGCTATGAGCTCAGCTGCTGAGGGCGTATGGGGAGGGACGAGCTCGTGCTCCTTGCCCGAAGGTCCGCAAGGTTGGGAACAGAGGCGGAGTCGAGCGCTTTTTTCGCCATCCAGTAGCGGCTGTGCTGCTTCCCTCCTCCTAGCCTCATCACGATCTGTGCATCCAGGGGCTCGGTGACCGGATCGAAGGCCTCCCCATGCTGCAGGCGAGCCGCCGAGACGTACTCGGTGACCTTGCTGTGGGCGCTGAGGTTTGTGTACAGCTTGGGCGGGTGCGCTGGGTTGTAGGTGTTGGTGGGGTCCGTCGCCTTGCCCTTGTGTGCCAGGCTGAACACTATGAAGTCGTTGCACTCCTGGCCTTGGTGTTACCCGGACTACGAGAAAAACATAAAGATGATTAGAAGTAATGAGAATTGAGAGTTGTAATAAAACCATAAAGATGAAAACACGAAGAAGATTACCCAGTTCGAAGCGTACTGGGAGAGGCTCTGGTTGCCCTGGTGGTGTGGGGTCCCAGTCATCTACAGGCGGCAGTCACGACGGATCACACTCTTCTCAGCCCACTCGGGCGAGAGCCACCTGTCCACAATACCGCCCCAGCAGAACAGGTGCCTGACGATATACGGCACTCGGCAACTTGTCGTTTTTCTGTAGTGATAGGACACACACTCTGCTAGGTACAACCATGATATATGTAAAAGAAAAGTAAAAGAAAAAATTAGAGAAAAAATAAAAACATATAAGTAAATGAATAATAAAAAATAAAAAAATCCTAAAACAAAAAATAAAAAATAAAATAAAAATAAAAAACAAAAGAGTTTCTACCGTCGCTGAGGCCTGAGGAACTCACCGGCCTCCATTTTATTCGTGGTTAAAGAACTACTATAGTATGCAAGTGGCAATATATGTTTGTTGGCGTTCAAAGGAATCAAATGCCACGCCAACACACTACTATAATCAATACACGTACAGGTCAAGACCAATGCAAGAGCCTAAAGACACCCCAGACTGCCCAGAGCAGAGCAGAAGTTTGAAGAAAAGCACTGCAGGTGTGAGGTGTAACGAGTGAACTTTTGTGTCCTCTGTTACTGTGTCTGTCAGGTATTGTATTTCATGAATGAAAAAAACTGTCTGTCGTCAGGGAGTTTTTTATTTTTTGAGGAAACGAACCGGGCTTATATTTCACATTATAGTTCTGCAGGTCCTTGCAAGACACTCACCCGGTTGTCCTCCTCGCCGACGGTCTGAGCAAGCTCATTGAAGCCGACAATTTGTAGTCGTTCGTTGAACGCTCAGAACGGAAAAGAGTACGTCGGTCTGCCCCAGGCCCCGGCCGGCCAGTAACTGGTTGTTGCAGTGGCCGGGGCGCGAGGAGGGGGTACTAGCAGAACAAGCTGTTGGTACCTGTACGTGGCGGCGTTTGTGATAGATACTCTGTTGTTTCAGGCAAGGGAATGAAGCAGCCTAGCTATAATATTAATATTGTTCAGTTCAGCAGATGCTTGCTGCTTTGTTCATGTTGTGTGTGTGTGTATATATATATATATATATATATATATATATATATATATATATAATGTGTGTGATTGTGAGACTAGCTAGTTACAGTTTATGGCTTCTCATCTTAATTCTAGTGATAATGATGATGTGCATTAGTATGAAGGTTTTGGTACACATGGTTGCACGGCATGCATAGAGCTGCCATTAATTATATTGTGAGGTTTCAAGCTTTTCAGATAAAAAGCGGCTGGGTGTGCACCTATCAGAGCTGTTGGAACAATGGAACTTCATATTTTCTATGTTGTTGTAAACTCGTACATATTTCAAGTGTTTAATTGCAAAAACAGCTCTAGGTGGGTAATTATCTGGGACTAGTATAATACCCGTGCTAACACCACAGTTTTATCTCAGAAATACACATAAAAAACAATGAAACAACATTTTTTTGATAGTTCGAATCTCAAGAAATTGTGGCATAGGAGTATTGGTTATGTTATTCGGTGAGTTCCAATTCAAATGTGATGTGAAACAGTGCAATTTTTAGTTGAGATGGTGTATTAAGAAAAGAGATACTTCTGAACAAGGAATAATGCCCGTATGTTGCAACGGGTTGTTGTATTTCGGTCGGAGTCCTAGTACTTTTTCTGGATAACTTTCTGGACGGTCCGATGGTGACTACGGTTACTACGGTTACCTATTGGGACACCAACCCCACGAGCTGCTCGGTGTCCGCGGACGCTGGTAGCACCAACCAATTAGTCGAATCCACTTCAAGTGCGAAGAGTTTGCCCAAATATGTAGGACTACAAACATAGCAGAAGCAAGTTGAGTTGAGATTAATTTATGTACAGCAAAGCAACTTAGAAATTATAAGTTGATTTCTCCACACGGAAACCATGCACAAGCACAAGCTTGATTATATTATTAATACTGTATGTATACTTTCGTAGAACTAAGCACATCTAATTAAGCAGTGTAGTAAGGGCGTGCGAGCCACTGAAAAATTCGCTACGATGACAGCTCTTCCTGATCGTCCGGTGCCTCCATGAACACAACCGGCGCGATCAGTGCGAGCGTGTTGGTGTGCGCGCGGCGTACTCCATCCTTGCCGGCCGGCTGATCCGGCAGGACGGCCTCACACACCTCCGCCGCGTCACCGTGTCCACTCTCCCCTGCCGCTGCCGGCGGGGCCAGCACCACCACCTCCACCTCAGCCTCACGTCGTCGCTCGGCACCGGTACCCTCGCGGAAATGACAGCCGTCCACCTCTGCCTGAGCCTGACCCGCCGTCCCCTCGCGGTGGCCCGTCCTTGTAAGGCCCAGTCCGATCCAGCCGACCTAGCTAGTTGAAAGCTCGCCACAACCTGTTGGGCCCCTCTACAGTACAAATTGGGTCGTGGGCCTCGTGGCCCTTTTCTTTCTTCAACTAGTTGATGAAATCATGACTATGTCTGCGTGCATCTCTGTTTACCGGCACCAGATAAATATGCGTGAATTTGTCTGTATTTGCGTGAATTGAGAGGTCGTGCAGTTCTGGTAAGGTTCAGACTTCAGACCTGAGATGGATCAGAAGACTATTTCAGCTAAAGCTGGTAGTACTTTCAGACCTGATCGATCGATCAAAAGTTTATTTCAGCTAAGGTGGTAATATGCCTAATGTATCCATCCATAAAAAAATGTCTGAAATACGCCTGACGTATCTCAAAATAAACTATATATGCTTCTCATTGATCTTCTACTTATCTAGATAGTCATAAGTGCTTCGGCAGGCGAGGAAGTGCACTAGTACTAGCTACGAAACAGGACAGAACTGCTATCAACGACATGTTTACATAGGGCAACAAGTGAAACGATCACCAAAAATCTGCAGGTTACCAGCAGCAAAAGCCAAGACTTAGGCCCCTGAGTCAGAAAGAAAAGCACAGACCACATAGTGCAGCTAGTTGTACAAACATAACTGCTTGCACAAGGACTGAAGAAAACAAGTTATCTGAGACATCGCATATAGTCATCACCTATATATCTGACATATATAGCATTCACGTATAGCTCATTAATCCAGAATCCAACATATGTGTGTACTGTAGGTCTTTATCCCTGCAAAATATATAGGTGCTGGTACATTCAGTTGTATAGTTGCTGGTACAGCAAGCTAATATTTGTACAGTTGCTGAGGCAGTGAAGTACACCAAGGAAATTAATGGATCTGAGCATTTGAGGCACACAACATTAGCTCATAAACAAGCGCAACAGATCAACATTACCCAGTTTTCAATATCAGAACAACACGTAAGAACATGAAAACCGACGATGAAATGAAGGGGGGGGGGGGGGGGGGGGGGATGAGTGGCTGCTAGCTAATTATTTGTTGGGTTCCTCCAATAATTTTTAAATGCTCACTCCTGAAATATAGAAAACGTTACAATTTTGAACGTCCAGAGTTGGAGTTAGTGCGTTTTCCCTTTTTCTTACTTGAAACCTCCATGTTGTGGCTGTCACAGTGAGATGATTTAGCTTTCAAGGCAATATGTGGCGAATGTTATGAGAGATTCCAACAATACTTAAATTACCTTTTAGATGATTTAGGTGTACAATCATCACTTTGCCTATTTTTAAAAGATGTTGTTTCCAAGTTTTGGCTATGGTGAGAAAGTTGGTACTTAGAACCTATCATAAGTGTGAAATTGACACAAGACAATAGAAGAAACACCAAACCTGGGGGATAAGACATGGATGTCCCTGGTGCATCTCCCTCGAAAGGCATAATTGAACTTTGGGCAGATTTGGTGTTCCTTGCCCTCTTCTTTGGTTCTCCCCTGGAATAAGAATAGAATCATGAGTATGTAATTTACAAAGTAAGAACATAAATGGTAGAAAAGCCTACATCATCTTTGTCTATGTTAGGTTGGCTACCACCACCAAAATTCCACTCTGTGACGGGCTCATATGGATCAGAAAGAGGCCGATATATAATAAACATGATGATCTTCTTCGTCTTCAAATGCTTATCAAACATAGACACCAACTCTTGGTCGGATTTAACTTCTGGGAAAGTTTTTAGAGCTTCATCATAATACTGAAGGTGGGTACTTATCTACAACAGATTCAACAAGGTCGTTATAATTTGTTGTGTCCGAATCAACTACCATGTCAATGCAAAAACATCTCAAATCTTTTCTACTCTTCTTACGGTTCCCCAATAATTTAATTTCCAACTTGAAACTTATATTTGGATCCATGCTGTTATTCAAAATTACAAGTGTTTTAGTGGTTTGACACAGGTTCTAGTAGCACAAAAAAAACGAACAGCAGTACAGAACAGTGGACTCTCACCCTTGAAGCCAGTTATCGTCGTCGTCGTGCTTGCTGGATGTGGCAGCCGCGCCGGACTGGCTCCCGCGCTAGCCCCCGCGCTGGCCGCCGGGCTGGGCGCCGCCCTGGCCGCCGCGCTAGTCGCCAAGGTCGTCGGGCTGGCCACCACTACTACAGGATTGATTTACCGCATCGATGGCATTTGACGCCCTGCAGCGGACATCTTAAGAGTCCGCTGCGGTAAACCGGTGGCCAGCTTGGGCAGCTGGCCACTGCGTTGCCCGCTGCGGTTATTCCATTTACCGCAGCGGGCCACATGGAGAAATGCGTTCTCGAAGGAGAACAATTCTTTGACGAAGAATCTCCCTTAGCTATCGAACCCAGGTACGAGAGGCTTAGGAAATGGACGACTCTGCTACGCCCAAGTGATTACAAATGACCCGTGGACTTTTCTTAGATGATTTTGTAAATGTAACTCAAATGGACTTGTTGCTTTGATGTGATGTGTATATGGATGTTGAAAACTGTGTATTATGTCATGTGCAATGCTTGGATGATTTATATATAAATGTTTGCTGCATATGTATGAAATCTGGAAATATTTTGAATTCTATTTTTTATTTTTAAATTTGATAACTATTTACCGAAGCGGGCAACTTAAGTGCCCGCTGCGGTTAACCAAACTTAACCGCAACGGACGCTGGAAGGTTGCCGTTGCGGTATATCCATTTACCGCAGCGGGCAACACAAAGCGTCCGCTGCGGTTAATGGTTGTTAACCGCAGCGGACACCTTATGTTGCCAGCTGCGGCAAACCGTTTCTTTACCGCAGCGTGGCAGCGCAAGCGGACGCTGCGGTAAAGCGGTTTTGACCGTTGCGGTAAAGAATACTGTAGTAGTGCGCCGAGCTGGGCGCCGCCCTGGCCGCCGGGCTGGGCGCTCACCTGGTCGCCGAGCTGGGCGCCGGCCAAGCCCCCGCGTTGGGCGTCGGGTTGGGAGTTGCTCTCCCGGTGGCGAGCCCCTACCGCCTCGCCAGAGAAGACCCAGCCGAGCGCGCTGGACGAGGAGGCCCACCACGGCTCCACCATGACGAGCTGAGACGGGACTGCGGCCGCGAAGGGGCGGATCCGGAGCTGGAGAACCCGGCGGCGGCTCCGTGTGCCATCGGTTTTTTTTTTGCGTGAGGCCGGTGCGTGCGTGAGTGTTTTGGATGCGTGAGGCTGGTTCCTTCGCTTAAAGGGTATTTGTGTCTTTTTGCATGCCAACAAGTAGACAATCTAACAGAATCCCTTAGCAGAGTTAACAGAAGATCATAGAGCTGAGAAAAATTAATTTCAAGACTATAGAGCAAATCATATTTTTCTATAAAATGAGCATCATGTAAAAATTTTAATGCATTTTTTTTAAGAATTTAGTCAAAGTTCAAAAGATTTAACTTAGGATGGATGTAAAGTAGATGAAAATGATGACGGGCTACTTGGGTCGCCGCATGCATGCATGCATGCAATGCACGGAGCGCGACCGAGAGGATTGGGTTGGAGTTGGATTCGGCGATATGGGGAGCCGGCGTCAATCGGCCTGTTGCCGTATGCATGCTCGATCGGTAGTCGGTGGATCGGTCGGTCTCTGTCGCTGCTGCGTGCGCAACGCATGCATGGCGCATGCACCCACTCACCCATACAGCATGCATGCATATGCATGTCCCCCGCCGGTCGTGTGTGTGGTGTACTGGTGTGCATGGACGCACGAGCACGGGCACGGGCAGCTGGGCGGGCCCCAAAATCCCGTCCCCACCTCACCGATCACTCCATGTCCATGATGCATGCAAGATCAGTCAGCATGCATGCAAGATCAAGGGGCTCCACACAGCCGCGTGTTGTTGGTCCGATCCAGATCGGACGACAGAGGATCGGAGGCCGCGCGTACCTACGTGGAGTGGAGGCCTCGATCCGGCGCCCCAGCTATCTAGTAGTGGCCAACGACATCACGGCGTCGGCGGACGGACGTCAGCATGCACGCGTACACCGATGGTGGCCACATCGACCCGCCCATGTCATCTGCCGAGCGCGTTGGATTTTAGACTTTAATTTGGTATATACGTCCGTCCGTCCGTCTTTGGAGAAATAATGAAACCGTCCACGATAGTACGTACGAAGTATATAAGTAGACTACAGTAGTAGTAGTAGTACTGCACACGGCATGGGTTCGATCGTGTGAGTACGGATTTGTGTTGGCTCGTGTTGTCTTGTGAGATTTTTTTTTAATTTTAACACTTTTTTTAACTAAATTTAAATCTAACACCGTTTCACTTTTTTTTTTTATTTCTAACACTTTTGACCGCTCCATTATCCATGGAACGGCATTTCTCCTTTGCCGCTCCATGATCTGCGGAGCGGCAAGGCTGTCGTTCCCCCCAGCCATGGAGCGGCAACCCTGCCTCTTCGCAGATCATGGAGCGGCAAGGGGCCCTTTAAACGGTAAGTTTTGTTTTTCTTTCTCTTTCTCTCTCACGCTCGCCCACCCTCCTGCCGCCGCCGGAACACCGCCGCCGCTGCCGTTCCCGCGCGTCGGCTGGCCCTCACCGCCGCCGCTGCCGTTCCCGCGCGTCGGCTGGCCCTGACCGCCGGCCCGGCTCCTGCCCCTACCCGCCCGGCCTTCGGTGACGCACCTCCGGTCCTCCCCACGTGCTTAGTTTAGTTAGTTCTGCGGTTAATGCTATTTACCGCAGCGGACGTTTAAACCGACCGCTACGGTTACAATGCCCACCACAATTATATTTTTTAATTTTAAAAAATAAAAATGCAGTTTTAGAATCTGGATCAATATTTACAGATTTCATACAATAACCAGAATTCACAGAAATCATAGCAGAGATAAACATCATATATATACATTGAACATCCATACACAAATTCAAATTCACATCCCCAAGTATCCTTACACAAGCACATATAAGTTATTGTCATCCACCATATACACAAAAGAAACACAGGATTACATTTCAAATTCAAATTTCCACTTGGTGTTGATAATCCGTGGGACGGAGCATGGTGTCCCACTTCCTGAACTTCTCGAACTCAGGTAGAACCGCTAGGTCACCCTCATCGTCGAAGAATTCTTGCCCTTCTAGCACACAGTTGTAACACCCCGTGTGTTAATCTCTTAATTAAAAAAAATTGATCATGTCATCATATGCACTAAGCATCATTCAATTGTTTGACAACCAGGATATGCATTGAACTAAAATGAGTTTACTTGTTTGTGTTTGATCAATTGGTTGAATGCAGGTCATCTTTTCAAATTCTCAAATTAAAATTTGAATCCAAACCCTATTTCCCAGAGGGGGTGGATTAAACCCTAAACATGATTTTCAAAATCTATAAAGTTTTTTCCTATGGTTGTTTAAGCAAAGTTGTAGCTCGTGAGTTTTTGAGCATCTTTCGTGTTCAAAGTTTTCCTGAAAACCCCTGAAAGCTTGAGCATTTTGCAAAATAGCCACAGGGTCAGTTCTGTCCTTTCCTCGAGCAGCTGCATGGCGGGGTCGATCTCGACGTCGCTCCCGTCCGACACCTGTCCTTGGACTCCCGTCTTGTCGAGTGTACGTGGCGAAATCACGGAACCCGTTACCGTCTTTAAAAGCGGGACACCGTCCTCTCTGTTTCCCTTTCCACGCCACTGCTCCACTCTACTTCGCTCTGCTCTGTTCCGCCGAGCACTCCACCTCCATTGACGAACTCGTCCGAGCTCGTTAACCACTTCCAATCACTCAATCTTTCGTCATTGTCTTCGCCTTGGCCTCGCGCTTCCTTGGGTCAAGTTGGTTGAAGTCGTCGAGCTTGCGTTCGTCCAGCGCGGATCCGTCTTCTTCAGCTCCGACGAGAGCGCCGCTGCTCTGGTCAGTCTTCGACCGGGCTATGCAGGAGCCGCATTGTCTCTTTATCTTGTGTTTCTTGCTCCTTGTTCATCTCTGATTCTTGTCAGTTGCTCCGTTTTGCAAATGGTGGACCATAGCTTCGGGAACTTCTTCGTGTCGCGCAGTTCTTCGTCTCCGCCGGCGCGTTCTCCATCGACGGTCGTCTCTGCTTCATCTCTGGCCACGCTTGCTAGTGCTTCGTGACCAGGGTGAGCTCCTCGACCTCTTCGCTCTACTCGTTTATCCTTGGTATCGAGCCTTCGAGCTCTGTCCTCGAGCACCGCCGCTGTTCTTGTTCGGCGCGACGGAGTGCTCGACGTCTAGTCGTCCTAGTTGATCTTTTTGAGATCCAAGTCTTGCTCTAGCTTCGTCTAGCCGTCGTGAGTCTGTTTCGAGGGGTAGTTGTCCTCGAGCACGTGCGTGTTTCTTCGGCGCACATCGCGCAAATCTCCGTCGACCGCCAGTGCCGTCGTCGAGGGGGTTGCTTTTAGCTCTGTGTTCGCTTTGTGCGCGCTTCGCGTTGTTTGGAGGTCGCTTAGCTTGCTGGAGTTGTTGGTTGTATCGATCGTGGGTCGATCGAGGCCTGTGTCCATCGGCATGTGTGCGGTCAAGCTCGGGTCACCGCCTTTACCGTCGACAGGGTCTCCTGGGTAGGTTTCAGTCTCGTTTCTGTTGGGCGTTTTGCTCGCGGTTGTCCTCTGAGTCGTGATCGAGGCCTAGCGTCTCTGCCCAAGGCCTAGTTCCGTCGATCGAGGCCTAGTTCCGTCGATCGAGGCCTAGCTTTGTCGATCGAGGTCTGTGCTCAACGGTGCGCGATCGATCGAGCCCCGTCCGATCGTAAGCACCCTCGATGAGGTGTCTCTGAGGGTTTGTTTTGGTCACAGCGTACCTCGTTGGGTTCGGCTCGGCGAGCCGAAGCAGGTTCGAGGGGTAGCCGTTCGGTTTGGTCACCCACGGCGACGCGCCGCTGTGTTTTGTGGTCGTCGGCGCCGCCTTGAGCGTCTGTGCCTCTGGTGGTCAGGTCTTAGCCATCCGTGGGTTTGTGCAGGGTTTTTCCTGTTTCCTGTTTAGTTCAGTGTGTTTTTAATTCTATAAAAATGCCCTATTTAGTTATAAAATGTTTAGAAACCCTTATACCTTTAGGCCTTGAGTGATTTTGGTTTATTTGATGCAAATGGTCGTTGTCTAGTGACAAACACAAGTTGAACATGCTCGATGTAATGTTGCTTGCTCAGCTCTTTTGGATGTAATTATTAACTTAGATAATCAAGATAAATAGGGTTTAATTAATTTGCTTTCTAACCTAGTGTTGCTTTCCTTCATGAAGGGAAGTGGTACTCAAGGTGCAGTCTGTTTTAGTCTTCTCTTATGAGCTTGTTTATTTAAGTTAAGCATCATGTTTACTATTCAAGCATCATCTCAAACATGCCTTTATATCATGTAGATTGTTTGTTGGTTGGGTTGGATACCTCCAGTGAAGAGGTTTTCTCTCTTGAATCTGAGCCCGAGTTCGTTTATCCCTCCAACCAAGGCAAGCCCCGGTGCATTCCAACACTTCCTTGTATTTAAAATGATTGCTTTAAATACACTTATGTTTATATTATTGCATTACGGTACTTTATTAAATTCCTACTTGATGCATAGCTTTATCCTTGTACTATTTGTACCTTTAACCTTGACACTGGTTTAAAGATGCAAAGTTTTCGCAAAAATGCTTAGTATGCTTAGAACTTTTATAGTGGGTGATTTCCAGTCACCTACGCATAGCGGATTGCTTCGGCAAATGGTTATGTTTTTTGAGAAGGGGATGTTGTTCCTGGAAGTAATAATCTGAGACCGGGCGGACACGGTGTTGGAGAGCCATCAGCGGTGTCTGGTGAGCGGGTTCTTTCCGCCTGTGTCGATTAGGAACCGTCCGTTGATGCATGACTAGGGTTGTAACTTTGGAGTACTTATCACATACTCCGGGAAGCTGGACTCTGGCTATTCTCGCTTGAAGAATGGTTAACCCGCACTGGGAGTGGAGAGATGGAGAGAGTAGTGTGTACCCTCCAAGTTAGCGAACTGGATGGAGGTGTACTGTGCTCTCGGGTGGCGGAACCCGGTCTTGGCGAGAGGATCCAGGGAAAGGTAGTCATATGCGTGCTTTAAGCGGCTGTATATGTAGTGTGATAGGGAAGCCCCAGCTGGGATAAACCGGTTCGAATCGTCGTGTTCCTCGGATATGGAAACATGACCCTGTTTTCTTCTTCGTAGTAATACACTTTAACCGGATACTTGTTGGATCCCTTGTGGATGGTTATTACCCTGTTATCGATCATACATCTAGATCGGTACTTGAGTAATCTTATGGATAACATAAATGATTTCCATTCTTTTTATAAATGCTCATTTATGCAAAATATTTGATTCTTGCAAACCACACCTTGAATCCTATGACTTGCATACTACTTTGTCCACCAAATACTTTTCTTTGTCGGATAAGTCTTGTGGAGTACTCCCGTACTCAGGGTTTGTTAACCTCTGTTGCAGATGAGGATCGCAACCCGGTTTGTGTGGCTCCTTGCTGCATGACCGTGATCAGTGTAGATGAAGATGAGGAATAAACTGTCCTTGCTTGACTCTTGGGCAAGAGTACCTCGGTTGTTCGTTCTTACCCTATCAGCAGCTTGATGTAATCTTATCATATGACACTAAGTTATGTTTCAAAACTTATGGTTTGTAATATGACTTGAACTTTCCGCTACTTTGATGTAATATAAAAATTTCATATTACTTCTATCATGATTGTAATGAGGTGATCCTGTTCGGAAAGAGGTGGATGACCCGCTGCAAAGTGGCGACACCTGATGGGCTAATTAAGATTTGGATCATCTGTTAGGATTAAGTTGGTTAATCCTGGCAAGTGGGCCCTATCTTAAGAGGTTCTGTCACAACAGTTCTCTAGTAGGAACTTACAGATGTCGGCCTTGAGTTGCTTGAAAGCAAGTTTGTCTCTCTTAATGCATTCCCAATCTTTGATTCCCGCCTTGAGCTTCTTCTAGCTGCTGGTGTACTCCTTGCACTGTCTTAGGTGTGCGCAGGTGTACAAGGCACATGCCTTTGATCCATATGGTTGTTTAGCGCACTGCACGATCGAAACAAAAATGTTAGAACAATACATATATATATATATATGAAAACATTACTGAATCTTTGGAATACTTACCAGGAATTCACGTCGGATCTTTAAGTGGTATGAATGTTTCTTCTTGAACTTTTCACTTCTTCGATCGCAACATTGGGGCTCCTTTAGGTATTCCCTATAAGCACTGTACGAAATGCATTAGTGTTAGTTAGCAACAATTTGAATACGTACGAGAAAACCTTAAATGATCAATAAGCTAGGTGACTACGTTTTCAAGCAATCTTCGAAGGTCTTGTACCCTTTTCTATTTAATAACCTCAACGAGTCAAATATTACTGCCCTACCATCTTGAGGATAGATGAGAAATGCAACCCAATGTCCATCGACTTGTCCCTTACTACACTGCCGCCATTTGAAGTCAAACTAGAGGTAACAAGTAGTATAAGTAGAGTAGACAAGTAGTATAGTAGTATAAGTAGAGTACACAAGTAGTAAGTAGTAGAAGTAGAGTACAAAAAAGTAGTAGAGTATAAGTGGAGTAATAGAAGTAGTAAATCACAACACATTAGTGGAAAATAAAAAGTTGGCTCAGATTGAACCCATGGCCATCCGAGTTTAGGATTGGGGGTATTCGATCATCATAGCCATTGCCTCAACATATATAGGGTTTTTTCACATCATTGCATATGCCACTGTCTCAGAACAAGTATAAAAGTACAATTTCACATCATTGCATATGCCACTGCCTTAGTAGAAGTAGAAAAGTAAAATTTCACATCCTTGCATATGCCACTGCCTAAGTAGAAATAGTAAGTAGGTAGAGTAGTAGTAGAAGTAGTAGAGTACAAGTAGTAAGTAGCTAGAGTAGGAGTAATACTAGTGCTCACAGGAATAGTGCTCACA
Source organism: Microstegium vimineum (assembly GCA_022036555.1). Taxonomy (NCBI): domain Eukaryota; kingdom Viridiplantae; phylum Streptophyta; class Magnoliopsida; order Poales; family Poaceae; genus Microstegium; species Microstegium vimineum. Next base: position 1,825,634 of record CM039129.1, read on the forward strand.
GAAGGAGACCACAGTAATAGCATCATTCCTAGTGGCATATATGCTCAGTGTATATTGAAAGGATCAAGATGCCCAAGAGAGGGGGGGCTGAATTGGGCTCTTTTAAATTTCTAAGCAATATTAAAACCTAACAAGAGCCAATTAACCCCCTAGTGCTTTCCCAAGCGTTGTCCTAGCTAAACAAGCAAGGCATGTCAATGAAAGCGGTAAAGCCCTATGCAATTCTAGTCAAGCAACAAGAAGGTAAAGCAGAATGTAATGCTTGAATGTAATTGCAATAAGTAAAGAGGAGGAGGCTGTTGACACCGTTTTTCAGCACGTGTCAAATGAGCTAAGGCTTGACTGGTCAACGGCCATTCTCCATCGGCATCGGGAAATCGTGAGCCAGTATTGCTAATGGGAATATGCTGCAGGAAGACTAAGTGTGTTGCCGATGGAAGCTGGAGGTTTCGGATGTTGCCGATACCGATTGCCGATGAGGAGGCGTTGCCGATTGCCAATGAGACATTGCCGATTGCCGATGAGGAGACATTGCTGATTGCCGATGAAGAGTGGTTGCCGATTGCCGATAGGGATTGATTGATGAAGACAGTTACCAGTACAAGGTGGCCGATCGGGAAATATTGCTGATGCCGATGGGCATGGGGTGTCGATGAGTACAGGGTGACTTTTGTGTCAAAGCGTGATATCACACGCTAAGTCACCCTGTACTCATCGGCACCCCATGCCCATCGTCATCGGCAATATTTCCCGATCGGCCACCTTGTACTGGTAACTGTCTTCATCAATCAGTCCCTATCGGCAATCGGCAACCACTCTTCATCGGCAATGTCTCCTCATCGACAATCGGCAACGTCTCATTGGCAATCGACAACGCCTCCTCATCGGCAATCGGTATCGGCAACATCCGAAACCTCCAGCTTCCATCGGCAACACACTTAGTCTTCCTGCAACATATTCCCATTAGCAATACTGGCTCACGATTTCCCGATGCCGATGGAGAACGACCGTTGACCAGTCAAGCCTTAGCTCATTTGACACGTGCTGAAAAACGGTGTCAACACATGCCCCCAGTTTCAGAGCGTATAATACTTTACGTGCCGAAATTCTCTCTACTGTAGCCGTTACCTCCGAGATAAATGCACAGTTTCCTCGATTCCCATGCGCGGAACCGCAATTTAATAATAAAATCCCTCGATTGTAGCACAAACAGTTGCAAATTCCCTCGATCATCGCGCGTATCTACCGCGGGCCTTTCCACATTCTTGCACAGTGTGAATTGAAATCCTAAAATGCCCCTGAGTAAGCTTATAAAAGTTACCGGGATCCACACTACTTTTTACCCCGAGTCCATTTTCACTTTCACCTCCTCTGCTTTCATCTTCAACCTCGAGCCGCGCCTCCGAGGAGCACCTGTTCGAGTCCGAGCAATAGTCCTCTCCGTAATCCAAGGACGAACCGCAAGCACTCCTTCAACTCTAATGGCGATCCAAGTCGACATTCCCAAGGTAAGACCCATTCTTTGCCTAATCCACCTTCTGCTGGTTTTTCCCGCATGAATCCAGGACTTCCCCTGTTCCTTTTCTGATTCTTCCATTTTCCTCTTTTTCGAACCCTAGGAACTGTACAACAAAGTAATCATCCCGCTTGCTGAATCCAACTTCAGCTGCTTAGGCCCCATGGGGAATCCGGATCCCACCTTCATAATCAACGCAGAAACCAACCAAATCCCTTTTAGATCCGAACGTTTTGGTTTAGGACTGTGGAAGGATACTTTCCGATCATGGCCCAAGCCTACCAAGAGATGGAAAAACTGGTACCTCAGGGTTGCTAGGGCGCAACAAGTATACTGGCAAGAGTGCAACTTGGACCAGTGCATTAGGCTATCCATTGCCGATATGGAGAAGAATGAGAATATGCTGATGGCTGCCTCCTATTTCTGGTTGGACACCATGAATGCCTTCCTTTTCCGACACGGACCAGCCACCCCCACCCTTGCCGATGTCCATATGTTGACCGGCCTGGACGTCTCTTCTCCCGACACTTTCACCCTATTCAACAGGAAAGCCGAGTACAAGGTGAGCACTCGGAACATCGGTGGCTGGACATGCTACATCCATGAGTACCAAAAGATCGGATCGGTAAACCAACGGGAGCACACCATGTTTCTGAACATGTGGCTGGAGAAATTTATCTTCTGTGGCAGAGCAGTTGGACGGACCGTCATGGACCTCCCAGCAGCTGAGCTACTTGCCGATGGAACAAGGCTTCCCTTAGGCAGGTATCTTCTCGGATCGGTATACCGTCTGTTACATCAAGTATCCCAGAAGCTACTGCTAGGCGAACCCATCGGCAATCTTGGGGGTCCCTGGTGGTTTGTCAACATGTGGCTGAACGCACACATGCACAAGGACCTTCAGTTTGACCTGTTCACCCAACAATTCCCGAGGGATATATCGGAAGACTATCAGTATAGGGATGATGAATCGGCAACTCGCCCTCCACTCAATTTTGGAGAGGCTATCATAGTGCTGCCAGGGGCCGATGCCGATACAGAGCATTTCGGCGCATTTTTTCAAAAGTTTTATAATGGACTTTCCTCCACGGAATGGCTCTGGTGGCCATATGTCGACGAAAACAATCAGTTTCCGCTGCTATTCAACCTTACCGATGGGAACATGCCTGAGAACCAAGTAATCATGAAGGCCAGCATCACTCCTCGAGCTATTCCAGTGAACATCTTCGGATCTGGGAAGAATGCCCCTCCATCTTACGAGTTCTACTACCCATCGGCAGCAGCGAGACAACTGGCATTTGGCCAACTGCCGATTAAACTCTGCTACTCCAAAGTAGTGAACCCAAGCAGATAATCTCCAGTGCTCTAGATTGGAACAAGGTCGTCAATCTTCCTCTCGATGCCGATATATCAGACATTGACCTGTCCTCCTGGTCACCAACCTCCTTCATCACGAATGAGTACAAGTCCTGATGGCAAGAATGGAGGCATCAACTATTTGCTAAGTCATCGCAACATTATTGTGACAGAACCTCTTAAGATAGGGCCCACTTGTCAAGATTAACCAATTTAATCCCAACAGATGATCCAAACCTTAATTAGTCCATCAGGTGTCGCCACTTTTAAAGACGGCAACGGGTTCCGCAAGGTCGCCACATTCACTCGACAAGACGTGAGTCCATGGACAGGTGTTGGCGTCGAGCACCATCGAGCACAATCCTGCCATGCAGCTACTCGAGGAAAGGACAGAACTGACCCTGTGGCTATTTTGCAAAAATGCTCAAGCTTCTAGGGGTTTTCGAGAAAAACTTTGAACACGAAAGATGCTCAAAATTTCAAGATCTACATCTTTGCTTAAACAACCATAAGCAAAAACTTTAGAGATTTTGAAAATCATATTTAGGATTTAATCCACCCCCTCTGGGAAATAGGGTTTGGATTCCAAATTTTAAATTTTGAGAATTTGAAAAGATGACCTGCATTCAAACAATTGATCAAACACAAACAAATAAACTCATTTTAGTTCAATGCATATCCAGGTTTTCAAACAAATGAATGATGCTTAATGCATATGATGACATGATCAAATTTTAATTAAGAGATTAACACCCGGGGTGTTACAATCCTTCCCCCTTAAAGAAATCTCGTCCCGAGATTTAGGAGTGAAACAAAGTAACGGAAAAGGAAACATATCAAGAACTTTTCTTTTTCACATCATCTTTGTTACAACTATGACCAGGTTTTTACAAAACAGCTTAAATGATAGAAGCATAAAACTCTGGGAAATTCTCTAAAATACAATCTTCAGATTCCCAAGTAGCTTCTTCTTCTGAGTGCTGATTCCACTGCACCTTGTAGAACTTGATGGTCTTGCGACGAGTAATTCGATCCTTTTGATCGAGAACCTTTACAAGATACTCAGAGTAGGTCACATCAGGTTCTAACTGCACTCCTTCAACTTCCACCGTTGTATCTTTAACTTGAAGACACTTCTTCAATTGTGATACGTGAAACACATCATGAACGGCAGAGAGAATGTCAGGCAATTTCAAACGATAAGCCACCTTGCCAATTCGTTCCAGAACTGGGAATGGACCGACATAACGAGGTGCTGACTTGCCTTTCACTCCAAAATGAGAGACTCCTTTCATAGGTGTGACTTTCAAATACACCTGATCTCCCGGTTGATATTGAAGTGGCCTTCTTCTTTTGTCAGCATAGCTCTTTTGCCTTGACTGGGCTATTTCAAGGTTGATGCGAATCTGTTTAACTTTATCTTCAGCTTCCTTAACTAGGTCAACACCAAAGAACTCGTGTTCCCCGGGTTCCAACCAATTAAGAGGAGTTCTGCAACCACGACCATACAAAGCTTCGAATGGTGAAATTTTTATGCTTTGTTGGTAACTATTGTTGTAAGAGAACTCCGCCAAAGGTAAGCATTCATCCCACTTCTCAGCAAAGTTAAGAACACAACATCGCAACAAATCTTCAAGAACTTGATTGACTCGTTCAGTCTGACCATCGGTTTGAGGATGATAAGCAGTGCTGTACAAAAGTTTAGTGCCCAAAGATTCATGGAGTTGCCTCTAGAAAGCTAAGACAAACTGAGTCCCACGATCAGATACGATGGTCTTAGGAATACCATGAAGACTTACTATCCTTGCCAAAAACAACTTGGCATAAGCAACCGCAGGATGTTTTGTTTTCACTGGTAGAAAATGTGCAGATTTGGTAAGTCGATCAACAATGACCCAGATAGAATCATAGCCACCCGAGGTTTTTGGCAAACCTACTATGAAATCCATGCTGATGTCTTCCCACTTCCAAACTGGAACTGGCAAAGGTTGAAGTTGACCTCCTGGTTTCAAACGCACTGCTTTCACTTTCTGACAAGTGTCACACTTAGCCACATAGCCTGCTATCTCAATCTTCATCTTTGTCCACCAAAACTTTCTTTTCAAATCCTGGTACATTTTGTTGCTTCCAGGGTGAATGGACAAACGAGAAGTATGAGCTTCATCAAGAATAGCTTGTCGTAACTCTGGAACTTTAGGTACCACAAGACGGTCCTTGAACCAAAGTACATCAGATTCATCTAGCTTAAAACAAGTGGGTATCCCAGATTTCACCTTTGCTTTAAGATGTGCGATGCCTATATTGGTTCGTTGAGCCTCGATAATTTGATCACGAATGCTGGGTTCCACAGATATGTTAGCTAGACTGCCATGCTGAACCATAGATATGTCTAGCCTTTCTAACTCATAACAGAGTGTGGAATTTACCGTCTTTAGGCTCAGACAATTGCAACTGCCTTTACGACTTAAGGCATCAGCTACAACATTTGCCTTACCTGGATGGTAATGCACTTCAAGATCATAATCTTTGATAAGCTCTAACCATTGCTTTTGCCTTATATTCAACTCAGACTGAGTGAATATATACTTCAAACTCTTATGATCAGTATAGATACGACAAAGGTTGCCCAGAAGATAATGTTGCCAAATCTTCAAAGATTGGACAACTGCCGCTAACTCCAGGTCATGAGTTGGATAGCTCTCTTTGTGTTTCTTCAACTGTCTAGAAGCATAAGCAATGACCCTTCCTTCTTGCATCAAGACACACCCAATACCAATACCGGATGCATCACAATATACATCAAAGGGCTTCTCAATATTAGGTTGAGCTAATACGGGAGCTGTGGTCATTAACTTCTTCAAAGCATGAAAAGACTCTTCGCACTCAGCAGACCATACGAACTTGGTCTGGTTCTTCAGTAGACTGGTAATTGGCTTCGAGACTCGAGAAAAGTCTGGAATAAACCGACGATAATAACCAGCCATACCGAGGAAACTTCAAACTTGATGAACTGTTGTTGGTGGTTTCCAATCCAGAATGCCCTTTACCTTACTAGGATCAACTTCCACGCCTCTGTTGGATAAAACGTGTCCTAGGAATTGCACTTCCTTCAGCCAAAACTCACATTTGCTGAACTTAGCATAAAGCTGATGCTCACGCAATCGAGTTAAGACGATTTGGAGATGACGGGCATGCTCTTCATTCTTGGAATAGACGAGAATATCATCTATGAAGACAACAACAAACTTATCCAGCTCCGGCATGAACACTGAGTTCATCAGATACATGAAGTATGCCGGTGCATTTGTCAAACCAAACGACATTACTAGATATTCATAAAGCCCATATCTAGTGGTAAACGTCGTCTTTGGGACATCTTCAGGTCGAATCTTGATCTGGTGGTACCCTGATCGCAAGTCGATCTTGGAAAACACCAAAGCTCCAGCGAGTTGATCAAAGAGAAGATCAATCCGCGGCAAGGGATACTTGTTCTTGATGGTCACCTCGTTCAAGGGATGATAGTCAACGCACATGCGAAGGGTATGATCCTTCTTTTTCACAAAAATTGCAGGACAACCCCATGGCGATGAACTAGGTCGAATGAAACCCTTATCGAGCAACTCATTTAACTGAGTCTTCAACTCGGCTAGCTCTTTAGGAGGCATCCGATAGGCCCTTCTAGAGATAGGTGCAGTACCAGGCTTTAGCTCTATAGAAAACTCAACATTCCTATCAGGAGGTAAGCCAGGTAAGTCATTAGGAAAGACGTCTGGAAACTCACGTACTATTGGAATATCATGTACCCCAACTGCAACTGTAGCACAGACTCTCCCTACTTCCCTTTTTGGCACCGAAAGTTAAATCAAGAGTTGAGATATACTGTTTGGCACATCTACCTTGATAGTTCTATTTAACACATCAATCACAGCTTTGTGCTGATGCAACCAATTCATCCCCAGGATCACATCTAAACCCTGGTTAGGAAGCACTACCAAAGTCGTGGGAAAGATATGCCCACCCAGACTCAAAGATACTTGATACATCAACTCCTTAGTTGAGATTCGACCACCAGGTGTTTGTACATGAAAATCCATGTTTAACTCAGACAAAGGAATGCTATGCTTGAGCACAAATGACTTATCAATGAAGGAATGTGATGCACCACAATCAAAGAGAATAACTGCAGGTTGATTGTTGATAGGAAACATACCCTGCAATACAGGTTCCCCTTCTGGCATCCCTTCACCCTGGGTATGAAACACCCGCCCAGTCTTCTGCTCATTCTTGTTTTTCTGAACTCCAGCATTCCCATTTTGCTTCGGTTGCTGCTGGTTTCCAGCAAACTTCTGATTGTACTACTTCGGAAGAGGACATACGTTAGAATAATGTCCTACCTTTCCACAGTTAAAACAAGCATTGTTGGTTTGCTTGGCAACCACTTGATTGTTCGGACCGGCACTCTGCCTAGGATATTGGAAACCCCCAGAGAACTGTTGTCCAAACTTCTGCTGCTGCTGAGGAGGACGATACTGAAAACGGTTGTGGTTCTGAGGATGGTAGAGAATCTTCTGTCTCTTCTGATTACCACTAGAAGATCCAGCAAATGATTTCTTCTTCTTTGCCTCCCTATGGATGCGCAAAGAATTCTCAGCAGAGATAGCCATGCTCACAACCTCATGATAGGTAGCATTAGGATTGTGATGAAGCATGGTGTTCAGCTTAGTTAAGAGCCCCCTGAGAAACCATCTCTTCTTCTTAGCATCAGTATTGACATGTTCCACAGCATACTATGAAAGATGGTTGAACTTGCCCATGTACTGCATAATAGTGGACTCCCCCTGCTTCAAACTCAGGAACTCTTCCAACTTAGCCTCCATGACACCATCAGGAATATAGTGTGCACGGAAAGCTTTGCGAAACTCCTTCCAGGTGGCACGATGACCTGCTGGCTGCATAGCGGAAAAGGTCGACCACCAAGCTCCTGCTGCCCCGCGAAGTTGTTGAGCTGCAAAGATGGGCTTTTGCACCTCTGTGCAATTAATCAGCTCAAACTTCTGCTCCATGGTGCGAAGCCAATCATCAGCTTCCAAAGGCTCATCCGCCTTGGTGAACACCGGAGGACGTGTGTCAGTGAAATCGACATAAGTCGTCTCCTGGTTATTGCGACCACGACGTTCATTGCCGCCTTGCTGATGATGTTGAGTTAACTCATTCAAAAGACAAGCATTGTCTACTGAAACACTGATCAATGTCGCCAAAGCTTGTGTTAAGGTTGGTGGATCAGGAAGTTCCCCATCATGAGCCCCAGCATTGTTATGTTCAGCCATCTGTTTGCACAAACATACTTTTATTGAGACAAGCATAAAAGTACCAAAGTGCACCCATATATTACATGATATCACAACATTACAGTGTTGATAACTAAAGAGTTCTGAAAGCGATAAGGTAGATTATCTTACCCAAGATCCACTACTTGCATCGAACTAGATAGCTAGGCGAAACATGATCTACTCGTCGTCACTAAGGACTACAACCTCATGCTCGTCCTCGACGATCACCACCGGTTCTGGCTCTGGTGCAGCTCCACCCTGACCCTCAGGGGTAGGTGCAACGAACTAGTCTGTCTGAACAAGCTCCCCAAGGTCCTCTGCCATAGCCTGCTGCTGGTACTCGGGGTTGTTCATCATGTGATGAAGGTGATGCACCTCCTCATGAAGAGCATTGTTGTACGCCTCAAGGTTGCCCACATACTGCCCCAAGTTGTGGTACATCTCAGACAGATAGTGTTCTCGTTCCCAGGCTTCATTCCTTTCTCCCATCACCTCGTACATGTGACCCTCAGCGATGGACACTTCTGTTGCCTTGGCTGCCAGCTGCCCTGACACGCCTGCAACTCAGCCTCCTTCTCCCCCATCTTAACCTTAAGGTCATCAACACTGTTAACCAACTCTAGCTCCAAGTGCTCGATCTTCACCCTGTGGCGAGCACAACAACTGGCACCTTGCTGACTGCTCTCAGCACAGTCTCCACGTGTCGTCAGCCTATGGCGAGGAACGCCCCAAGGTCCGGAAGACTTGCGAGCCATGCGCTTAGTTCTGGCCATCCTATAGACAAGATTTCAAAGGAGGCAAGTAAGTAACAGGTCAAAATTTTAGTAGCTTAAGAACAAAATTTTAAACCCATCCCAAGTTGCATGATATGATGCATGAAACGTCCCTACGAATACGATAGTATTTACATAACATATATATAGGGCATATATATATAACCATATTCATACCATCAGCTTGATATCCTAAAGTCTACTCTCCTAAACTTGGAAAGAGAGAAAAGATGAGTTAAAGAAATTTTTAGACTCAAATCACATTTTAATTTAAGATCCAAAAACATTTTGAAAACTTTTACCACTACAAGATTGGTAATAAGGCGAGCTTTGATACCAGCTGTGATAGAACCTCTTAAGATAGGGCCCACTTGTCAGGATTAACCAACTTAATCCGAACAGATGATCCAAACCTTAATTAGTCCATCAGGTGTCGCCACTTTTAAAGACGGCAATGGGTTCCGCAAGGTCGCCATGTTCACTCGACAAGACGTGAGTCTATGGACAGGTGTCGGCGTCGAGCACCGTCGAGCACAATCCCGCCATGCAGCTGCTCGAGGAAAGGACAGAACTGACCCTGTGGCTATTTTGCAAAAATGCTCAAGCTTCAGGGGTTTTCGAGAAAAACTTTGAACACGAAAGATGCTCAAAATTTCAAGATCTACATCTTTGCTTAAACAACCATAAGCAAAAACTTTATAGATTTTGAAAATCATGTTTAGGGTTTAATCCACCCCCTCTGGGAAATAGGGTTTGGATTCCAAATTTTAAATTTTGAGAATTTGAAAAGATGACCTGCATTCAAACAATTGATCAAACACAAACAAATACACTCATTTTAGTTCAATGCATATCCAGGTTTTCAAACAAATGAATGATGCATAATGCATATGATGACATGATCAAATTTTAATTAAGAGATTAACACCCGGGGTGTTACAATTATCGGCACATGATTGACGCCGATCACATCATCCCGATGACGCAGTAAGTTTTTACCCGATGTGTTCCTTATTACTTTGCTTCCATCATCGGTACTTAACCTTTTTGCGCTTGACAGGCCGATGATCCGACTCCCACAATGAGCAACAGTGGCAGGCCCTTCAACCTTCGGATAATGAGTCCCATATCGCTCATCGGCAACAAAGCTCCCACGTTAGCTGCCTTCACTCCTCAGCAGGTACCTACGCCGACACCTGCAAAAGCCAAGGCTACATCAGCCACTGTTGTTGCCCTGACGCGGGTTCATGCAGTAAACTCATCTTTACCCGTACCGATTACATACTGTTTTATCAGCAACATTTTACTTTGCATAACTTGCTTTATATTCAGGCAATGTGGTCATCGGCAACTGCTTCAAGTAGACAAGCACCTCCCAGTCCTGCTGCCGATGCCCCCCAGTCTTCATCAAAACGGGTCGGATCCCCCGCTTCCGCGCCAAGGAAGAAGAGGCGTCTGAGGCTGGCTAGCCCATCTTCGCCATCGGCTCCAACTGTACCATCAACTACCGATTCGCCACCAGTAGGACTGCCATCGGCTCCAGTTGCACCACCAACCGCCGGCGCGTCATCGGCAGAACCTCCATCGGTTCCTATCCCTGATCACCCGATGGACGACGTCCCTGATCAGGAGACAACTCCACCCGCTGCAGCAGCGGAGGCAGCATCGCCATCGGCACCATTAGCCGAAGCTCCCGATGAGGAGACAACTCCACCCACCATAGCAGCGGAGACAACATCGGCATCGGCACCGTCGGCCGAAGTTCCCGATGAGAGAGCGGCGTCGCCACCCCAAGAACTAGGCACTACATCAAAAGCGACGCCAGCAACAACGCCACCAGCACCAACAGCGCCAAGTGCTTCTCCAGTAGAGGCTCAATCATCGACAACTGCTGCCGATGTCCAAGATGAGGTCGGACCATCCAGTATGCCAAGTCCTAGGCAGGAGATCCGCTTCAAGACGGTAAGTCAATTACCCTAGAGCTCATAGTATAATCATACAATCGACATATTTTAACTCCTCTATTTTCAGGCCCAAGACTCTCCAGATAGTCTCTTCTCCTTCGGCCTCAACCCCTAGGATGAAGATGAACACCAAGGCCCCGTTCGAGCAGACAGCCTATTCTCTTTCGCAATCGACATCCCCGATGACGATGAGGAGGAAGAAAGCTCTGTCCCAGCTCTATCGGCAAAGATCAAGACCAAGCTTGAAGCATTGCTCTCCTTGCTGCTACAAGACACGTCCCAGCTCGTCCAAGACTCAACCGCAACAAGGATAGCTTTCAAAGATATCCAAGGCCACCTTCCTGCCAATATGGAGGAAACTCTTTTCCAGGCCACCTTCCTCGACAGCAAACAAATCCAATACCAGAGGCTTTCCCGTCGCATTACCGATAGGTCTGCCCAATCCAAGACCGAGGAAGAGAAGCTTAAGTTCAAAAGTATTGCCGATGAAAAACACAAGGGCATCGGCCAAGCAGAAGTGTCCAACGCCAACCTTCTTGATCAAGAAATCACTCAGCTATCGGCAAAGAAGGAGGAGCTACTGGCTGAGTTACAAAAGGTTGAGGAGGCTTTGACTGCAGCCAACCAGCAGAAAGCCCAACTGTCCGACACCATCAGGGTTCTGCGGCAAGAAAGGGACCAGAATGCCCGACAAGCTATTATGCTGAAGAAGAAGATCAAGCCAGTCGAGGGCTCTGCCGATGCCGATGCCAAGGAGATGGATGAGATAGAGCAAATTCGCCTGCGTGCGATATCAGCCATCCACTCTTTGTTGTAATCCATTTGTTGTATCGGCAAATATAACTCTAATACTTGATTTTGGTACTTGTAATATAATGTTTGCACGCTTTTACCGATGTATTATAATTTTCTTTCATCGGCATTCAACTGAGCACTATACATCTACCCATATACTAGGGTAATACTTCTTTAAGTATTTGCCGTTGATCGCTCTAGAGAATGCAACTCCTTCGAGAGTTTCCAAAATGTAAGCATTGCAAGGAGCAGATTGTTTTACCCGATAAGGACCCTCCCAATTAGGAGACCACTTTACAAACTTAGAGCTCTTGGTCCCGATCGGTAAAATCAACTTCCATGCCGGAATACCATCGGCAAACTCTTTCACCTAGTTATCGGCAATGACTCATCGAATTGGCTGACGTCCTCCCTGAGTGAACAGAACCTGGTATTTAGCCCGACTGTTTGTTGAAGTAGCAATAACCGGCGACGAGGTTTCACACTTTCATCGGAACAAAATTAAGACAATGTCGATAGACCCACCAAAGAAAGTACAAGGAGCAACCTCCTAAAAATACTTGCACCGCATACTTAATCGTCGCACGTAAGCACGGCAGAATCATTCTTACCATCATTTTCCTCTGGCAGTCAACAAATTCACCGGCAGTGCCGGTTTTAATACACAAACTGTTTACTCAACCGGCCGGTGCCCCCAAATATAATAATCGGAATCGCCAGAGTTTACCGAATGCTGCTCCCAAGTCAAGATGTCCAAGATCATTGATTCCGGTTATACCATCGGCAATATATTGGCATCTGCCGATGGATCTCCATCCTTGCGCTTTGGCCTCCACTGCTTTTCCCTTGAAGGAATTTCACTATCGTATAAGTCATTTCGGCGCTCACGCTGAATTCTTCTCTTCTGAGTCTTTTTCAGACCCTTGGGACACCACTGAGGGAGTTTGGTCTTCCATACAGGCTGATGTTGCCTTTCATTACTCACATCGGCACTACTCCCGGCGTTTGGATCTCTGGAGAGCACTTCCTCCTCGGGCACTCTTGCATTGGCCATCTCCCCAAGCTCCTCTTGATCGATACGCTTGCCAAGCCTGTGACGTGCACTGAGTTTGCCCCCCAGTCGGTCATGTGCCGACCTCTTCTCTCTGAGTGGCTTGGCGTACCTGGATGCTCGATCATCAAAACAAGGTTTCTTACCTATCCGATCGGCATTGTAGTACCCGTTGCATTCAGGACAATTATCAGTAGTGGACAGCTTAATGCCCTCTTCCCAACAGTGAACGAAGAAGGGACACCTCCAGTGGTTCTTCTGCCGGAGCCATTCCTGATGTTCTTCTTCTTCCTGCTGATATCGCTCATCTCATGATTGCCGATAGCCTCGCTTTGGCTGCTTATGCGTGACTATAACACCAGGAGCCCTATCGGCACTGCTACCTTCATCGGCAATCCTCTTGCCTTTCCTGTCATCGGCAAACTTGACTACATCGCGTTTAGCCACTTGATGATTAGGCCCTACCGATGCATTTTTCCCGGCGGCTTCCGATGTCAGCACCCTACTGGTTTCCACCATATTGTTTGGAAACGGGCGTTGATCAATCTCCATTGGTTTCTGGACTTTAGAATTTTCAAATTTGATTCGTCCAGAGTCAATCTCTGACTGCAATTGCTGCCTGAACATTTTGCAGTCATTGGTACTGTGCGAAGTTGCATTATGCCACTTGCAGTACCTAATCTTCTTGAGCTCCTCGGCCGATGAAATCACCTGATTAGGGGCTAGTTTAATTCGCCCTTCCCGAAGCAATAGGTCAAATATCCCATCGGCCTTAGTGACTTCAAAGGTGAACTTTTCAATCTTCTTATGGCCGAGCACACAAGGTACCGACTCCTTATCTCTTACCCATCCAACAGTGCCGATATTCACCTCCTCACCTGACTCAGAATCCCCTTGTCCAACGAAGAGCACCTTTGCACTCCAAGTCTCCTTGGGATCGAATGATTCAAGGTCCTGATCGGCCTCTGTAATATCAAAGGTGAATCTTTCCAATTCAGCATCGTTGATATTTGGCTCTTCGTCCGAATCTGAATCTTCTATTTTCTTGGTCGAAGGCACCTTTGTATCTTGATGTTGCTGACGCACAGACTCGTCAACCGATTGAGCAGGTTAATACACCTCTTCATATCTTTGTGGTGAACAGGTCGGAACAATCGACAAATCAGCAACACTAATCTGTTGAATATTATGCATCGGCTGATTAAGCGATGAGCAATTCTGGATGCCTACTGGCTGAGTAGGTTGATGTACTTCTTCAGATCTTGACGTCAAAGTACTTGAAATGATTGGTGCGTGCCCAGTACCAGTCATTAGAACATTATGCATCGGCTGCGTTGCTGATGGGCAATTTTGCACAGTTACTGGTTTGTGTTGTGGCATTATATTCATCGGTTGCTGTACCGATGTCTCATTGTACACTTTTACTTGCGAGTATTGCGGTGTAGTAATTGTCGGTTGATGTACCGATACTTGATTCTGAAGACTCGCCGGATGACACTGCGGAGCTCTTACCACTTGGTGCTCAGGCTGCACATATTGCCGCTGAATCGGTAAATGACCGATCCAACCTACATTAGGTGTCATCGACACGTGACTTACCGGTGGTTGATAACTAGCTGACTCTTGCAACCCTTGTACCCCCAGATGGTAGCTTTGATTTGTAGGTTGAGCAGTCGTTGCCGATGCAGGCTGATTGACATTCGACATACTTTGTTGCATCGGCCAAAAATTTGCTAACGGTTGATAGCCAGCAGACGCCTGTCGTTCTTGTACCCTTGGATGATCGCTTTGACTCGCAGGTACTACAACTTGAGTAGTCATTGCCGATACAGATTGATTGACAATCGGCATACCTTGTTGCATCGGCCAAGAATTTGCCGATGGCTGATGGCCAGCTGACGCCTGTCGTTCTTGTGGCGCCAGATAATTAACGGCATAGCTACCTTGGTTAGCAGGTGTTCCAGTTTGAAGAGTCATTGCCGCCATAGTTTGATTTGCAGCGGTTGGGCCTTGTTGTATCGGCAACTGACTTACCGATGGTTGGGCGTAAGGCATCCTGGGTACTGCCATCTGAAGATCCCCCGTTGGCAACTACACTGTCGGAGAAGATGTAGCATAATGCATTGCTGGAACCATCGGCTACACAGGTGTTGCCGATGCCATAGGAATCTTCCACCCTGCATGGTTATCTTGAACCAATCTGGAATCATCAGATGGACTTGGAGACATACCGTATCCCCACCAGTTGGCAGAAGTTGGTTGATTCTGGATCACAGGTCCAGACATTGTTGAAGCCACCAGATTTGCGTTCACCTGAGTAATGCTTGCTGGGCTCAATCTTGGTGGCGCGATCTCATCGGCAGATCGGCTCATAATTGGTGCGGACACCCTTGGAACCGCCGATGAAATCGCGACAGATGCCGATCCGAGTTGACGATACTCCGGACCAACATAATATGGTGCCTGTCCTCCCTTGCAAGTTTGCTTAACAACATTGTATACAACATCGGACAACACATTGGATTGGCTAATTAACACATTATTGAATGCGGTATTAACCATCTCTTATATTTTACCAGGATCGGCGTCGAAAGTGACCTGCCGTGGTGACGGCGGATCTTGCTTCTGGACTGCTTCGCCGATTCTGTTTAGGCTGAAGGATTTGAGATACAACCGCTTGTACTCCTCCATAGCCTGCTCCATAGCCTGCTTCTGATGATCTGACAGATCTGCTTTGGAGACTTCAATAGCACTCCTTGGATTAGTCATGATAGATATATAATTTATACAATCGTGTCCCACCGAGCGTGCCAAAAGAGGTGTTGACACAAAAAGCGTCAGGATCTGCGAACACCTCGGGCTTATACCCGAAATTCGATATCCGGAGGCGTGCCAGTCGATTTGACCAGTTAATCAACAAGGACGATAACTAGAACAAGATCCAATCCAGACAACGGCGATGCGCCCGGATGCTGGGATTGAGGCTTGATCAGGATAACTAGAGCAGAGCTGAACAAGGCAACAGCAAAGCGCCCGGATGCCAAAGCTCAGAGGTACTCCCACATGGAACTTGCAAGGATTTGACGGAGATCAAGGTGATGCAACCAGTCGAAGCTTGAAGAACTCGTTGATAGACTACAGCTAATGCAGTAAAGGGTAAATTACGATAAAAGTAGAATAAGAGTAAAATTGGTTTGATTTGATATTAGATTGATTGTCTTTTTCGTAGCCTTCGGGCACATATTTATACTCCCGCATGGAGAGTTGTACAAAGACACAACTCGTATCCTTCCTAAAACAAACTCCTAACTTTAAGGAAACTGACTCGCGCAGGAGTCGGATCTAAAACAATAATATTATTTTCCTAAACAAACACACCTATTTAAAAGGAAAACAAACGACTCATGCAAGAGTCGGACTCAAACTGCTATGATAATACTGGTATAAAATCACCAGTTTCCTTATGTCTTCCCTTCGATGGAAACTTTCCATCGGCAGATCCCTTCAATCCGCGAATTCCTTCTTTGACCACCGGCAATCCTCTGCTGATATCACACGCTAAGTCACCCTGTACTCATCGGCACCCCATGCCCATCGTCATCGGCAATATTTCCCGATCGGCCACCTTGTACTGGTAACTGTCTTCATCAATCAGTCCCTATCGACAATCGGCAACCACTCTTCATCGGCAATCGGCAACGTCTCCTCATCGGCAATCGGCAACGTCTCATTGGCAATCGGCAACGCCTCCTCATCGGCAATCGGTATCGGCAACATCCGAAACCTCCAGCTTCCATCGGCAACACACTTAGTCTTCCTGCAGCATATTCCCATTAGCAATACTGGCTCATGATTTCCCGATGCCGATGGAGAACGGCCGTTGACCAGTCAAGCCTTAGCTCATTTGACACGTGCTGAAAAATGGTGTCAACAGAAGCAAAGGAAATTTGACACGACGACTTTTTGCCAAGGTATCGAGGAGTCGACACTCCCCCCTAGTCCTCGTTGGAGCACCGCGCACGGTATCGCTCCCCCTTAGTCCGCGCAAGGACTAAGTGCTCTCTACGGGCTGATTCTTTGCCACTCCGGCTCAGTGAATCGCCCACAACCGATCACAACGTCGATGGAGAAGGGCCGCCGACAATCCTCCGGCGATCACCTTCCTCCTAGCACCACCGGACTGTCTAGGTGATGTCGATCACCAAGAGTAACAAGTCTTGATCTTCACTTGACTCACTCAAGCTTCACAACTAAAGGATGCACACTTGAACTCTTGGATGAACTAGAGGAGAGGATGGATGGATTCGCGAATCGATCTCTCACTCTAGGGCTCTTGCTCTCTTCCCAACCTTATCAACAAACTCAACAACTGAAATGAGCAAATGAAAGGTGGGAGAGAAGTGTGAGGAGCTATAAATAGCCCTCAAGAAAACTGCCTCGGGCTGACTCTTTAAGTTGACGACGAACGCTCCGACGCCTAGGCGACGGGCGGTCCGTCGCCCTGCCCAACGGCTAGTTCTGCACATTATTTTGGGCAACAGACGCTCCTACGCAGTCCGACGGACGCTGAGGCATTAGCGTCCGATGCCCCTTTTCGTTTTGCACTGAAAACAGGCCCACTGGAAGGCCGACGGACGCTACCCTAGGTCGTCCGACGCCTAGGCGACGGACAACGTCGATGCCCTTTGAAACTCAGGGGCTAAAACTGGGTGGTCGACGGACGCTACGTCATCCTAACGTCAGCGTCCGACGCCATAGTCCGACGCGACGGACAACGTCCGGCGCCTCCAGACTCAGCGTCCGACGCCTAGTAAACTTCTTTTTCAACTCTGGTTTTCGTCGCGATGAATTCGGAAGAAGTTCTTGGCTATCTTACGGTCACCATAGGCTTGCTTAGAGCTAAGGAAGTCAAGTGTGCACCACACCTAAGTCATGAAGCTTTCCTAAGTCAAGCTACTAGTCTCAACCCCTCTTGATAGTACGGTCAAAGATCAAATAGAAGCCATATCTATTTCTAAGTGCCCTTCATCACCTTATGGCACTTAGCCTATCATTCTAGGGTCTTCATCATGTCTCATTGAAATCCAAAACGATATCCATCTTGAGGGCTAAGTGATGACCATTCATGCCCATTCATGTTGATCACTATGGCTAAGCTACGCATAGCCTCTGCAAAACACACGTTAGCCATAATAATCGCTAATTGCCATTAATCACCGAAACCAACTAGGGCCATGATTCTTCATATATCAAAAGAGAAACCACATTAATAGCATCACAGGCAATGCCATATATATGCTCAGTGTATATCAAAAGAGAAACCACAGTAATAGCATCATAGGCAGGGACTATATGCTCAGTGTAGTAGAGTGAGAAACCACATTAATAGCATCACAGGCAATGCCATATATATGCTCATTGTATATCAAAACAGAAACCATAGTAATAGCATCATAGGCAGGGACTATATGCTCAGTGTAGAAGAGTGAGAAACCACAGTAATAGCATCACAGGCAATGGCATATATATGCTCAGTGTATATCAAAAGAGAAACCACAGTAATAGCATCACAGGCAATGACATATATATGCTCAGTGTATATCAAAAGAGAAACCACAGTAATAGCATCATAGGCACGAATTCAAAAACAAACCAAGAACCAAGGAGAACCAAGGGGTGGATCATAAGCAAACCGAGGGGGTGGATCACCGAGGGGGAGAGGAGCACCAAGAACCGAGCACCGGTGAGAGTCCCCATGTGTTTTGGTTTTGAGTAATTGATGAAACCCACCTAAGTACTAACCTTGATCTCTAAGTGTGAATCATGAGATAGCTTGGTACATGCCATGTGATGGAGCAGGGAGGATCAAGTGGATGGCACAAGCTCTAGCATGGTGGTGGAAAGGAAAATGGTGTGAAGGCAAAGGTGATTGCTAGGAACCATTTTCGGTTTGGTGATCAAGACATCATAGAGGATGTGATCACATTTAGGATAGATAGCCATACTATCAAGGAGGGAGCTCTTAAGTATGATTACGGTTATCATGTGCCACTAGGTTCATATGCACTGCATTAAAATCAATTGAACTAGTGAAACAACCAACTTATTCCAAGATAATTGTGAACTAAAAGCTAACACACATGCACAAGTGTTGGGATCACTTAGTGTTGGCTCTTGGAAGCTTGGAGAAGTTGGAGGAAATGTTTGGGCAACTCAAAGAGCTTCGGACAGAGGTCAGGACGCTAGGGTTTGGTGCCGTCCAGACCATCGGCGATGGGTCCGGAGGCACACCCTAGGTGGCTCTGCTGTGGACAGAGGTCCGAACGCAGTTTTTGGTCCGGACGCTCAGCTCTAGATGCTACGTCCAGAGTTTGGAGCTCTCTGTAAACGCCATGGTGAATGGACCGGACGTTGTTGTTGGTTCGGTTGGAGGAACCGGACGCGCGTCTGGAGAAAAGCGCTCTTTGGAGTGCTCCCTGCGTGGCGTCCGGACGCTACTGTTGCAGGGACCGGACCGCACTGTTGCGTGCGTCCGGATCCACGTGGCGCGCTGCGGTGCGCGCGGGAAAGAGCCGTTTGAATCGGTTTGTGACCGGATGCTGGCGCAATGGTCCGGGCCGCGCGGTTGTGCGCGACTGGAGGCTGCGTCCGGAGGTGAAACAGAGGAGGCTTCTCTGTTGTGTGGGGGCTTCCGGATGCTGTTAATGGTCCGGACCCCCCACTATTCCTAGCGTCCGGAGGTGGCGCAGAGAGCCTGTTTTGAGGGCAAAACGACTAGTTGTTGAGTGAGGGCTATATAAGTGACATGGCCGGCCCTTTGGGGCATCTTTTGCACATTCTACTCACTCACACTTTTGTGCTTGCTTGAGAAGCTTCCACCACTCATCCTCTAAACATATTTGACATATTCTAGAGAGATAGAGTGAATCCAAGTGCATTGTTGTGTTGATTGCATACTAGTGGCACTTGGTGATCGTCTTCATCGCGGAGCTCTTGTTATTCTTGGGGATTTCCATCTCCTAGACGGCTTGGTGCGACGAGGATCGTTGAACGGAGGAAGGTGATTGTCTCCGGCTCCGATCAGTGGATTGTGAAGGGTTCTTGAACCTACCTCGCGGGAGATTCACAAAAGGTATCTCTAGTGGATTCCGCGTAGCTTGAGAGATCCCCATCTTGTGTTGGTTGTGCGGCACCCTTGAACGGGTTTGGCTTTGATTGCCAATTAGCGCGTGAACCTCCAAATGGGTGTATCGCTACAACGGGGACTAGCTTGTTGGTAAACAAGTGAACCTCGGAGAAAAATCATTGTGTCAACTTGTCTCTCCGTGGTTTTCATATTGTGATTGGTTATCTATTGGTTCATTCCTTCGTGTTGGTATAACCCTCCTATCTCTAGCTTTGCATTACATTCTTTCATTCTTGCAAAGTAGAGTAGCTCTCTAGCGTGTGTAGCTTTGTTAGAGCTTCCTAGGTTGCTAGCTAAGTTGTGTGCTATTAGTTATCTTGCTAGTGAATAGAATTGGTAGGTGGTTTGCATAACCTTAGAGCTAGAGCAAACTTGCTTATCGCCGTGTTTTATTCTAACAAGTTTGCTAAGTGTTGTTGTAGAAAATTTAATTAGGCTATTCACCCCCCTCTAGCCATACCTAGACCTTTCAAGTGGTATCGGAGCTAGTACACCGTACTTAAAGGCTTAACATCCCACGGTGTTAAAATGACTCAAATCAACAACACCAAGAGGGCACCTAAGTTTGATGGCACCAATTATAGCTATTGGAAGGCCTTGATGACCACCTATATTAAATCAATCAACCGGAAGATATGGTTGGTGGTTGATAAGAAGTTTGAGGTGGTAAATGAAGAGGCACCCACCCCGGCCGAAGAAGAGAAGCTCCAAAACAATGATATTGCCTTGAGTGCAATACATGAGGCAATCTCCAAGGAAGTCTTTGAGCAAATCAAAAACTTGGAGAGTGCTCATGAGGCTTGGAATAAGCTAGAAGAGTCATATGAAGGGACTCAATCCATGAAGGGAGCAAAGGCCTATATCTTGAAGGAGAAGTTTGCTAGCTTCAAGATGAAGGAAGATGAGAACGTGCCCGAGATGTTCAATAGGCTTGAGGTGCTTATCAATGACCTTAAGTCACTTGGAGAGAAGGTGGAAAACAAAGAATTCTCATTCAAGTTCCTAAGAAGTCTTCCCTCAAGATTTGAGATGCTAGTCACTCTATTGGTAAGAAGTGGATTGGACACAACCACACCAAACCAAATTCTTGGTGAGGTGATGACCGATGATACCTTTAGAGAAGACAAGGATAAGATTAGAGAGAACAAAGAAAAGAAGGAAGACAAGAAGAAGAGTGTGGCATTCAAAGCCACATCATCATCTAAGGGGAAAACAAAGTGTGATGAATCAAGCAATGATGAATGCTCAAGCAATGATGATAGTGAAGATGAAGAACAAATGGCCCTCTTTGTCAAGAAATTTGGCAAGTTCATGAAGAAGAAGGGCTATAGAGCTAGAAGGAAGAAGAACTCCTTCAAGAGCAAGAACAATGACAAGAGGTGTTTCAAGTGCAATAGCAAGGATCACTTCATTTAGGATTGCCCACATCATAGTGATGATGAAGATGAGAAGAAGGGCAAGAAGAAATAAAAGAAAGAGAGCAAGATGTTTCTCAAAAAGAGCAAGAAGGGAGGCTCATATGTTGTCACTTGGGATAGTGATTCAAGTGAAGATGATGACTCAAGTGATGATAAGAAGAGATCAAGCAAGAAGAAGACTCTTGCAAGCATTGCTATGAAGAACAATATCTCTCTCTTTGACACTCCATCAACATGCTTCATGGCTAGACCAACTAAGGTACAATCCGATGATGAGTGTGATTCTAGTGATGATGATGATGAACCCACTAAAGATGAAGTAGTTGAAATGTTAGATGATGCTAAGACTCACTTTGACATCAAGAGAAAGGAGTGCAAAGCATTGCGAAAAGAGCTTCAAGCTCTCAAGCAATCCTTTGATGAGCTCAATCTTTCTCATGAGAGGCTAGAGGTAGCCCATGAGAAGCTTGGCAAAGCTCACTCTAAGCTTGAAAAGGCTCACTCATCTCTTGTTGAGAAAAATGAGAAAGAGCATGTTTCAACAAGTAACATGGGAACAAATTGTGATATAATTGATGAATCATTCTATCAACCCATCATCATCACCCCAACTAACCCTTCTTGTAGCACTTCTAACTCTACCTCTTCTACTAGTGATGTTGTCACTTGTGACACTACACTAATGGTTGAGAATGAGACCCTTAAGAAGGAGGTTGGTAAGCTCACTCTAGCATTAGGCAATGCCTATGGTGGAGACGCTCGCTTGCTTAAGTGCTTGGGTAGTCAAAGGTTCTCCCTTTGCAAAGAGGGACTTGGCTATACCCTCAAGAAAGGCAAGGTGGCCTTTGCAACTCCAAAGCCTCGCTTTGTGAAGAGCAATGGTCGGTTTTGTACTAGTTGTAAGCAAGTAGGGCATGATGAGCATTATTGCAAACTAAACCAAAGCAAGATAAAATTTACACATGCAACTATTCGCTTTGATTCTAGTTATATGCTTACCAAGGGCAAGAAAGGTGTGATTGCTAAGTACATGGGTACACCAAATGAGAGCTCAAAGAAGAAAGCTATTTGGGTTCCTAAGTCCTTAGTCACTAACTTTGGAGGACCCAAGCAACAATGGGTACCTAAGAAGAATTGAATCTTTTGTAGGTCAATTATAAAGCCGGAGGGAGGCATTGGGTGCTTGATAGTGGGTGCACTCAACATATGACCGGAGATTCAAGAATGTTCAACTCTATGAAGCCAAATGATTGCAATGGGATTGAATCTATCACATTTGGTGACAATGGAAAAGGCAAGGTCAAAGAGCTTGGTAAGATTTCTATATCAAATGACATGAGCATATCCAATGTGTTGCTAGTAGAGAGCTTGAACTTCAACTTGCTATCCGTAGCTCAACTTTGTGATTTAGGCTTTAAATGCATCTTTGGAGTTGATGATGTAGAGATCATAAGTGTAGATGGCTCTAACTTGATATTCAAAGGATTTAGATATGAGAACCTATACTTAGTTGATTTCAATGCCAAAGAAACTCAATTGTCAACTTGCTTGCTATCCAAATCTAGCATGGGTTGGTTATGGCATAAAAGGTTTGGTCATGTTGGAATGAAGCAATTGAACAAATTAGTCAAACATGATCTAGTTAGAGGCTTGAAAGATGTGGTCTTTGAAAAGATAAGCTTTGTAGCTTTTGTCAAGCCGGCAAACAAGTTGGAAATACTCACCCTAGTAAGAGCATGATGAGTACTTGCAAACCATTTGAGATCTTTCATATGGACTTGTTTGGACCAACCGCCTACACTAGTATTGGTGGAAACAAATATGGCTTTGTGATAGTTGATGATTTCACTAGATATACATGGGTATTCTTCTTGAGTGACAAGAGTGAAACATTTGATACATTCAAAGTCTTTGTCAAGAGATGCCAAAATGAATTTGAAACAACTATCAAGAGAGTAAGAAGTGACAATGGTAGTGAATTCAAGAATACAAGAGTTGATGAGCTATGTGATGAATATGGAATCAAACATCAATTCTCGGCCAAGTATACACCTCAATCAAATGGGTTTGTTGAGAGGAAGAATAGGACACTCATTGATATGGCAAGATCTATGCTTAGTGAATACAATGTGAGTGATTCTTTTTGGGCCGAAGGTATCAACACGGCTTGCTATTATAGCAACCGACTCTATTGCCACAAGATGCTTGAGAAAACACCTTATGAGCTATTGAATTGAAGAAAGTCAAATATTGTATACTTTAGAGTATTTGAATTCAAATGCTATATCTTGACGAAAGGTGTAAGATTGAGCAAATTTGAGAAGAAATGTGATGAAGGCCTCCTACTTGGCTACCCAACTACAAGCAAAGCTTATATAGTATGGAATCTTACTCATGGCATAGTTGAGGAAGTGCATGATGTGGAGTTTGATGAAACAAATGGATCTCAAGATGATAATGCCAACCATGATGATGTGAGAGGTGAACCATTGGTCAATGCAATGAAGAATATGGATATTGGGGACATTCGGCCAAAGCAAGTGGATGATGAGCAAGATATTGAAGATCAAGTGAATCCTCCATCCAATGTGCAACTCAATGACAATCAAGCTAGTTCATCCTCTCCAACTCAAGATCAAGAGGCTAGTTCATCTACTCTACCCAATGATCAACCAAGTACAAGCAATCAACTTCCAATACTCCAACCTACATCTATTGCAAGAGATCATCCTATAGATCATATTATTGGAGATATCACTAGTGGTGTACAAACAAGATCAAGTTTGGCTTAATTTTGTGAGCTAGATTGAAGAGGCTTTGCAAGATATTGATTGGGTAAATGCTATGCATGAAGAGTTCAACAACTTCACTAGAAATCAAGTTTGGGAGCTAGTTGAGAGACCAAAGAACCACAATGTCATTGGCACTAGATGGATCTTTCGCAACAAGCAAGATCAAGATGGAATAGTGGTGAGAAACAAAGCAAGACTAGTTGCACAAGGCTATACTCAAGTAGAGGGTCTTGACTTTGGAGAAACATATGCACCGGTGGCAATGCTAGAAGCAATAAGGATTATATTGGCTTATGCTTGTGCTCACAACATCAAGCTCTATCAAATGGATGTGAAGAGTGCATTCCTCAATGGATACATCAATGAATTAGTATTTGTTGAGCAACCACCCGGTTTTGAAGATGACAAGAAACCCAACCATGTGTACAAGCTAAGGAAAGCATTATATGGCTTGAAGCAAGCTCCAAGAGCATGGTATGAGAGGTTGAGGGAATTTCTCCTCTCTAAGGGATTCATTATGGGGAAGGTTGATACTACCCTATTCACCAAGAAGATTGGGAAGGACTTGTTTGTGTTGCAAATCTATGTGGATGACATTATCTTTGGGTCAACCAATCAAGAGTTTTGTGAGGAGTTTGGCTCCATGATGGCTAATGAGTTTGAGATGTCTATGCTTGGAGAGCTTAGTTACTTCCTTGGTATTCAAGTCAAACAATTGAAGAATGGGACTTTTGTTAGTCAAGGCAAGTACATCAAGGACATGCTCAAGAAGTTCAATCTAGATGAAGCAAAGTCTATTAGTACACCAATGGGAACAAATGGAAATTTGGATGGTGATGCTAGTGGCAACTTGGTAGATTAAAAGCTATATAGATCAATGATTGGTAGCTTGCTCTATGTAACCGCATCAAGACCGGATGTCATGTTTAGTGTATGCATGTGTGCAAGGTTTCAAGCATCTCCTAGAGAGAGTCATTTGAAAGCCACAAAGAGGATATTGAGATATTTGAAGCATACACCTAATGTTGGGTTGTGGTATCCTAAAGGATCAAACTTTGAGTTACTTGGATACTCCGACTCAGACTATGCGGGTTGCAAGGTAGAAAGAAAAAGCACATCGGGCACTTGTCAATTGCTTGGAAGATCACTAGTCTCATGGTCATCAAAGAAACAAAATAGTGTGGCACTCTCTACCACCGACGCCGAGTATATTAGTGCGGGGAGTTGTTGTGCACAAATACTTTGGATGAGAGCTACTTTGAATGACTTTGGAGTCAAATTCAAGCAAGTTCCTTTGCTATGTGACAATGAAAGTGCAATCAAGCTCACCAACAATCTGGTTCAACACTCAAGAACAAAGCATATTGATGTTCGTCATCATTTCATTAGAGATCATCAATTGAAAGGGGACATTTCTATCACTAGTGTTGGCACCGAAGATCAATTGGCCGATATCATTACCAAGCCACTAGATGAGAAAAGGTTTTGCAAGCTAAGGAATGAGTTGAATATACTTGATTTATCCAACATGAGTTGATGCACCCTCACTTATATGACATGACTCTACTCCAACAATGCAAGGTAAAAGTTGATTTGAGAGCATTCATGCATACCTTGTTAGGACTTGTGTAGAGCATATAGACATAACTCATGCTTCTAGGCTCATTCATGAAAACTAAAATGTATTGGATGCTTATATGGTGCCACTATAGCTTCTATGAGTTGATATGATCTAGTGGTGGCATATGACATGTTGATGTGTTTGCAATCCAAGTGTTTTCTCTATGTCTATGAACTCAAAGTGTTTAATTCAACATAGGCAAGATAACCATCTTACCATGTGTGAAGAAGCTTGTCTATGGTTTAAACCGAATTAAATATCTTGGGCAAGTAGCTTAGATCAAGCCAAAGTTGAAAACAATCTTTCACCCTATCTCACACTAAGGGGGAGCTAAAACTTGAATATCTATAATTGATCCCACCTTTTTGTGTCAATTGGATGACAAAGGGGGAGAAGTTAAAAAAGATATCATCATGGGGGAGAAAAGATCAAGGGGGATAATTTGAAAAGCATGGGAGAAAAATGAAAAATCAATTTTGAAAACAGAACATACAAATAGGGGTAGCAAGCTCATGAACACCATTGTTGAATTTGAATGTTTGCATCCTCATATGTATTGTTGCACAAGCACATCAAATTCAAAATACATGCTTGTGTGGTGCTTGCTAGTGATACAAATTGAATGATGATTGATCAACTAGCATGCATAGGTTGATTAGCTTTGGCCCTTGTAGTCTCAAGTAATCTCTAGAAACCTTGCCTTTAATATTGATCTCACAAGGTTATCTAGTTGTGTTGACACAAAATGTGACGTACTGCGTCTCACACACAGCAAGCCGAAAAGCGTGACTTCAATCGGGTGCCCGGGTGCTTCGAGAACCAAAAACGTGTCAGTCAGTTTGACCTGAAACTAACAAGGGATGAAAGTCATTAGATATTAGATATAAACTGGAACATGCCGGGTAATACCAGACAGTTCCATATGTACGGCCCTGAAGCCACTTACAACGACATACAACTATGAAAGCTATCTGTCAACAGGTTTTATGGAACGTTCGGCTAAAATAGACATGTAACACACAAATCACTGATTGTCGAACGCGCATGCATGAAAAAAGGACGTACGAATGACTCATAATTGACTATAAGTTAAAGCGTAATCAATCTCGGCAATCAGCCGAATTGGGGTCCATGATGAAGGAAACACGTAAGCAAACATGATTAAGCTAATCTAAAGCCTGCATCTGCCGTACGACACCCAGCGTCATCAAAGCTTAAACATGGATAGCATGCATGAACCCGCAACACGTGACAATCTAGATTCAAACTAATTCGGCTATTTATAGATATAAGATCTACTTATAGAAACAACATGAAAGCAAATCATTATAACATAGATAGATCTATATAAACTAACAAGAGTCGAACCGTATTAATCTAGATTGGGCAAAAGAATGTTTGCAAATATGTAAAGATTCTATAAAACATGCAACACGATAACTTAATGAACCCAATAGATCTTGCCATATCTACAGGAGCCGATAACTATCTTGCTTTTGCTAAGCATACAAGCAAATATCCGCTGCACAACATCTACTCATAAGCGAAACACAAGTGAAGACCTCTTGATTATTAAGCAAAGATCCGCTGCACGATCATTGATAACAAACAACACTACTTGCACCAATATCTAAATCCACTGCATGATACTAGACATGATAACAAGGTTGCCAAGACTTACGGAGGTCGACAGATCGATGATTCCTCTCGAAGAACTCGACGACACGACAAAGGACTCGAAGTTGGCACGGGGTCGGTTGTATTGATTTGGTTGTGAACGCCCTTTACAATGGCCAAGGGTTTATATTTATACCCTGGTCATGACATGAGTCCTAAAAGGACACGTCTATAAAACATTAAAGAAAAAACACGACACTTTTAACCCTACCTTTCCTTCTGGAATCTTTATTTCCTCAATCGTGGCAATGTCGGTTGCCCGATTCGACTCTTACTTGCCGCTTTAGTCGCTTTCCTCAACGGAAAACCGTCATTCCTAGAATAGCCGACCACACGATTACTTAACGAATCCTCACAAGTTAGCCGACCGCATGAATATTTGCCGAACTTCAGGAAACTAGCCGATTGCACGAACACCTGCCGAACATCCCGAATGCTTGCCTCTGAATCTCTACTGC
This sequence comes from Microstegium vimineum, assembly GCA_022036555.1. NCBI lineage: Eukaryota > Viridiplantae > Streptophyta > Magnoliopsida > Poales > Poaceae > Microstegium > Microstegium vimineum. Next base: position 1,853,571 of record CM039129.1, read on the forward strand.
GCACTGGCCCACCCGTTATTCTCCTGGGCGTGCCAAAATCCAGTGTTAACACATGCCCCTCAATTTCGGGATAAAAGTTGTTTTTATCCTGAAATTGACTACAAGCTTCCCCTTCTCTTCCAGAACAACATTATTCAGCAGTCGCTACCCAGGATGAAATTTAGAGGTAAGTTTTATTCACCTTCATGCATTCGGCAATTCTTGGTTGATCATTTCCTTCTCGATTAGAGCATAGCCGATTGCTTCTATCCCTTGACTCAAAAAACAACCGAGCAACGTTTATTTTATCCGATCCTAGTCCAGTCCAACAACGGACCATCCGAACGGGAAAACCCTAACCGGTCGCTTGATATTCTCACTCGGCTTATAAGTACAACCGTCCTGTTTCCGCCCTCACCAACAGTTCCAATCTATCAGTTTCGTCCTCCTTCTTCGTCAATGGCGGGTTGCAGCAAGCGTCCAGCATAAGAGACAGAAGTTACTTCTCGCCTTGTTCTTCCGAGAGGATCTCAATCTTCCGTTGGGAGTGGAAAAAGCTTCGATTATGGAGCAACTTCCCAACGAATCCTCCGCAAAAGGTAATAAAGTAACTACGGGTTTCTGATTTTACTTTCATCACCTAATCCTTTCTCTTTTGTAGGACTGACAGTGACTGCACTCCCCAATCTTTGATTGGGAGTGACCGTCCCATGGCCCTAGATTTGGCTAGAGCAAAAGAACGGATTGCTTGCCAAAAGCAGTCCAACCTTAGGCTTCAAGCTGAAGTCTTGGACACCCAACTCGACCGAGAGAAACTTGCCGAAGTTTCCAAAGAACGAGATGTCGCTAGAAGCCAAATTGTTGGTTAGAAAAATCTACTCTCCTTTTTCTTCTTTTGCAAAACAATCTTGATATTCTGATATGAACCCTCCCTTTTTGCAGATCTGTCAGCAAGGCTTGAAGCTCTCGAGGTCGCCATCGCCCGTCTTTCCGTCACTGCCCACGCCGACGGCGGACGTCTCTTGAACAAGTGGAGCATGTTAACCGACGCATCCTGAAGATCTCTCATTCGGCGATTGCATATGGCGCATCACTTGCCTTCAGCGTTGTAAAGCTTCGCCACGGCATAGACCTGAGTAAGTTCGACGTCTTTGCCCATAATCTTGAGGAGAGGATGGAGAACTCTTCGTATCTGATGGAGCAAGCTGGGAAAGATGTTGCAGATGTAGTAGACTACACCTTCCCAATCAAGAAGGTATTCGATGAGTAGTTTGTAGTAGGGACCTTTTCTAAAAAACCACTCACCCCGTGAAATATAATTTGCGGTTCCCACTTGTCTTCTTTGTTATGATCTCTTCTGACAATGATGAATCCGATGACCGCCGTCTGAATCCGCATGATAACGCGTTGATTGTGTTCAAAGATTTTCCGCTCTAAAGGCGATACGTATCGTATCGGCTATTCTCTGAACCTTTTCACAGAATTTTTTGGCTAAAGGTGATATCTTCGTATCGGCTATCTGTACATCAGATTCCTTAAATCAATTTATGCACCCACCTTAATACTGGGATGAAATCCTTTAAGAAACCTTCCATTAATAGCTCTAGCAAATTTTTCTCCCAATAAAGTTTTTTCAAGATATACGCATTGCCAGGAGCGCATCTCACCACTCGAAAAAGCCCTTCCCAATTTGGAGACCATTTGCTGAACACTGCCCTTGACTCTGATTGGCAATAAAATTTTCCAAACCAAAATCCCTTCTGCAAATTGTTTTTTCTTTAACCTTCTTGTTAAAATACCTGGCAACTTGCGCTCTATTCTTCCTCAACATTCTCTACTGCTTTGAGACGAACTAAATGCAAATCTTCTAATTCGTCCATCATCAGATTCTTGTAATCTTCAAAATCGTTCTGCAATGTAACCCATCTTGAATCTGACTGCAATTCCCATGGCGGTACAGCATGATGCTCATAAACCAACTCATAGGGAGATGCTTGAGTAGATCCATGACAAGTCATTTGGTAAGCCCACCAAGCCTCCTTAAGAACCGAATGCCATTTCTTCGGGTTTTTTTTTAATCAATCTTCTTCTGAATAATTTTGATCATGATCTTGCTTGAAGCCTCAGCTTGGCCATTAGCTTTGTAAAATAATTCGTGGTCAATCAGTACAATCTCATGTCCTTTGCTAGAAAGAAGATAAATTTGACCGATCAAATCTATACCCCACCCTCTGAACGGCCAAAGCTTGACAATTGGGTTCAAAGCCGATCCTAGGGTTCTCTGAATATTACCAAACCTCTGACAGTCTTGACATCCCTTGTAATATTCAAAACAATCCTTGAGCATGGTAGGCCAAAAATAACAGTCCTCCTTATCATCCATTTCATCTGGTAAGCCGACTGATGTGCACCACATACTCCTTCATGCACTTCACATATCGACCTTATGGACTCCTCTTAATTCAACTTTCGAGGAACACTCCATCTATGGACTTGCAATATAACTGATCATCAAGGAGCACGAACTTGATAGCCTTATACCTGAGTTTTCGGGAAACTCTCTATGATGGATTTTTCAAACAATCGGCAATTTCGTTCCTCCAGTCATTGATTACCCGATCTTCATCCAAAGCATGAATTTCCTGACCCTTTCGGTACCCCGAAGCACTTTGAACCAGCCGGTTTGCTTCTTCATTTTCCCCCTTAGGGATATGATGCAAGGTGGCTACTTGGAAACTTTTTAGAAACTTTCGGCACTCTTCATAACACCCTTTTAACATATCACTTGACAAGCAATTGGAACCCTCTAAGCAATGCCTCATGCTCTTCTTGATTGTTAGCAACCAGGAAACTAATAGGGATGGCATACTCAAAGGTCAAATCTCTGGGAGAAATCAAGAGAATACCGGCTCTACCAACTTTGCTACGAGATGAACCATCAACAAACAAAGTCCATGGTGCAATGGTCACTATGTCAGCAGAGGGATTACGGTGTTGGGTAACGATATCAGCAATAACCTGACCCTCTTCTGCTTTTGTCGATTCGTACCTTAAATCAAATTCTGACAAAGCTAAAATCCATTTGTCAATTCTTCCATTTAAAATTGGCGTTAACAACATGTGTTTTATCACATCGAACTCAAAAACTACCACACATTCGGCTTTTAAAATATAATGCCGAAGCTTAGTACATATATAAAACACACACAAGCAAAGTTTTTCTATAGCCGAATACCTTGTCTCTGGACCCAGCAGTTTTTCGGCTAAGGTAGGCTATTACTCTTTCTTCTCCTTTGAACTCTTGCATGAAGGCCGACCCTATTGTCAGGTTGTCGGCCACCACGTACAACTTAAATGGCTTGTCAAGCTTCGGAGGTACCAATACGGGTGTTGCCCTCATGTACTCTTTGATCTCATCGAAAGCCAAATGGTCGTACGTCACCCCACATGAACTCTTGGTCTTTTTAGCAGGTCGAATCAACTTCAACCTATGCTCCTGGTTTAAACTTGCATTGATAAACATCGGCCTTGGTCCATCACCAACATTATCTCCTCTAGCTTATCGGCTGACATGAAGCCGCGTCCCAGCTTCCCTTCGCCATCATCGATCATGTTCCCCATTAAAAATTACTCTCAGAGCCGATTGCTTGGATCGGCTGTTGGCCCTTGCTGGAGACATTCACAGGGCTTTCTCTCCAAAGTGGTCCCACCGAGCGTGCCAAAAAGTGTGTTGACACAAAATGTGACGTACTGCGTCTCACACACAGCAAGCCGGAAAGCGTGCCTTCAATCGGGTGCCCGGGTGCTTGGAGAACCAAAAACGTGTCAGTCAGTTTGACCTGAAACTAACAAGGGATGAAAGTCATTAGATATTAGATATAAACTGGAACATGTCGGGTAATACCAGACAATTCCATATGTACGGCCCTGAAGCCACTTACAACGACATACAGCTATGAAAGCTATCTGCCAACAGGTTTTATGGAACGTTCGGCTAAAATAGACATGTAACACACAAATCACTGATTGCCGAACACGCATGCATGAAAAAAGGACGTACGAATGACTCATAATTGACTATAAGTTAAAGCGTAATCAATCTCGGCAATCAGCCGAATTGGGGTCCATGATGAAGGAAACACGTAAGCAAACATGATTAAACTAATCTAAAGCCTGCATCTGCCGTACGACACCCAGCGTCATCAAAGCTTAAACATGGATAGCATGCATGAACCCGCAACACGTGACAATCTAGATTCAAACTAATTCGGCTATTTATAGATATAAGATCTACTTATAGAAACAACATGAAAGCAACTCATTATAACATAGATAGATCTATATAAACTAACAAGAGCTGAACCGTATTAATCTAGATTGGGCAAAAGAGTGTTAGCAAATATGTAAAGATTCTATAAAACATGCAACACGATAACTTAATGAACCCAATAGATCTTGCCATATCTACAGGAGCCGATAACTATCTTGCTTTTGCTAAGCATACAAGCAAATATCCGTTGCACGACATCTACTCATAAGCGAAACACAAGCGAAGACCTCTTGATTATTAAGCAAAGATCCGCCGCACGATCATTGATAACAAACAACACTACTTGCATCAATATCTAAATCCACCGCATGATACTAGACATGATAACAAGGTTACCAAGACATACGGAGGTCGACGGATCGATGATTCCCTCGAAGAACTCGACAACACGACAAAGGACTCGAAGTTGGCACGAGGCCGGTTGTATTGATTTGGTTGTGAACGATTTTTTACAATGGCCGGGAGTTTATATTTATACCCGTGGGCTGATAAGAGTCACGAAGGTACTTTCCAAATATTAAGATATACGGATTCTGATTTTATGGAGTCCGTACGTATCCTTGCTTGCTAAGCAAAATAGAATATAATATTCCTTAATTTATCTGGTCGTACGTAATCATCTTGTCTTTTATCTTGCTTGTCCAAGACCAAATAACGTGTACTCCTTTCCTTCTTTGCATGGATCCAAGCACGACCAATCCCAAAGCTTCATGTTTCCATCCGAGACATGTAGATTTCCTTAAATAGTTTGGCCAAATATTTCTCTCACATGTAATCTCTAGTATATAGATAGACTGTAACAAAACCATTTTTCTCGGCATAATTCCATAAATAATAATTCATATACTGCTGCTTGAACGTGACGCATCTCGCGGCAATATTTCTCGACAAACCAAATTCTGGTGTCAACAACTTCATGTAAACTGTCTTGTAGGATGCCTTTAGGTAAGTGTGGCATGTCCCATCAATGCACTTTACGCAGCCAGTCTTCCCCTTTGATCTGCCCTGACAGTGAGAAGAGACAAGGGTAATCGGTGATCATGACAAAGATGATGGCCCTTAGGGTGAACTTCTCCTTATGGTACGCATCAGTCATCTCGACCCCAACATCAAATAGCTCCTGCATTTCCTCCATTAACGGTTCTAGGAAAACATCAATATCGTTACCGGGTTGCCTTGGTCCTGAGATCAGCATGGTCAGCATGAGATACCTGCGCTTCTGACAAAGATGGGGAGGTAGGTTGTACATGGTGAGTATGACAGGTCAGGTGTTGTGCGAGCTGCTAAGCTCACCGAAAGGGTTCATCCCGTCAGTACGAAGCGCGGACCGAATGTTCCTTGACTCATTGCCGAATTCTGGATATGCCTTGTCAAAACCTTTCCACTGTTGGCCATCAGATGGGTGCCGCAGCATGGCATCATCCTTCTTGAGGTCATCTGATGCATGCCACGACATCAGCTTGGCATCCTCTGGGTTCCCGAATAGTGCACGCAGGTGGTCGATCAAAGGCAGATACCACACCGACATTGTCGGGCTTCTCCGTTGCTTGTAGCCCTCTTCCTCATTCCTACTGAGCCACGATGCGATTCTCTGCATCAGTGCTCTTCTTGCCCCCCTTCTTCTTCTTCGGATCACCTCGCAACGACTCGTCGCCGTCTGCATCCACACGACAGCCAGCATTCTTCTTGTAACAACTTGCGTTGCAGTGCGAACAACTCGTCATCGTCTCATACTTAGTGCTCGGCTGATACATGATGCAGTGGTTAGGGCAGGCATTGAACTTTCAAACTTTCATCGACACTGGACGAATTAACTTCTTTGCCCGATAAGTATTCACGGGAAACTTGTTACCCTTTGGGTACGTTGTAGCAAGGTAACTTAACAGCTCATTGAAGCTGTTGTCAGACCAACCATGTCGGGCCTTCATCATCAACATGTAGAGGATAAAATGGAGCACGGTGCACTCTTTCGGACATTCGCCACCATCCGGATACAGAGGATCAAGTGACGTCTACTTCATCTCTCTGAAATTTTCCAACCACTTCGGGGAACCATACACAACGTCGTCTCATCGATGTGCTTCATAAATCATCAAAAAGCTGCAATCCTCAGGTTCTGCACTCGGGTGCCTCCTGACCACCATGATCATCTTCCATGTCCTCGAGTAGATCCTCCACCGTGATATAATCACCATCATTGTTGTCGTTGCAGGTTGTCGTTGTTGTATCTGAACATGAGACGTGTGGCGCTCGTGGCTCTTGGTGCGCCATCGTCGATGCCGAACTCACTCCAGATGCACCACCACCACTGGGGTCGACACTTTCGCCGTGTTGAGTCCAGACCGTGTAATTCTCTACGAAACCAAACCGAATCAAATGAGATTGCACCTGGCCATCGTTGGTGAAGGTTGTCAGATTCTTGCAATGAGAACACGGACACACGATTGTCCTCCGCTTCAATCGGTCACGGTGAGCTCTCGCAGCGGCAATAAACTTCCTCACTTCGCTGAGATACCGCGGATCAAGTACCCTACTAATCTTGTACATCCATTCTAACCTATCCATATTGGCTGCAAGCTGTACACATCAACAACAAAAGCTTTTAGGCATATAAAATTATAAAACTAGATAAAAAAGACACAAGCTTTTCTCTTTCCTCCCTTAATCTAATCTAGATGTAGATCTATAGCTAGAGAGCTCAAAAGGCAAGGAAAAAGAGAGAGAAAAGAGCATGGGAACCCTCTAAAAGCTTTTAGTCACCTAATATTATGATTCTAGATAAAAACACAAGCTTTCCCTCCTTCCTCCATGAAACTAGATCTAGATCATCCAAAGAGGTCAAAAAGCAAGGAAAAGAGAGAAAATAGACCATGGGAACCTTTTAAATACCTCTTATGATGTCCTCCTCCTCCAAAACAACACTCAAAACCTCAATCCCATGGTTTGGTTAAAAAAATCGGGCAAAGCCTCTCCCCCACGAGTTTGGAAGAGAGAATACTTGAGGAAGAAGAAGGTCGAACTGTAGCTATATAGAAAAGAAATAACCGTTGCGGACATTGTAATTTGACCGCTGCGGTTAATAGCGAATAACCGCAGCGGGCGGCATAACATGACCGCTGCGGTAAACACATTAACCGTGGCGATCACGTTATGCCGCCCGCTGTGGTTAATTGTTGTTAACCGCAGCGGGCAGGTTAGGCCGCCCGCTGCGGTAAATGGTTAACCGCAGCGGGCGCTTAGGCTGCCGGCCAAGCACAACCGGTGTAGGGAATAAGTGCAGCGGGCAGGAAGGGTGTCCGCCACTAAGGCTATTTTTGCAATGCTGCGCAAAATCCATTTTGACGTAGTGTTCGATCGGTGCGTTCGCGCATCGGTTGCGACCGGGGACACCGATGGAATGGCCGGTGCGTGCGGCGCTGCGGCGCTGCGGCACCCGACCACAGACGGCGAGGCCCGCTGGGTTCAGGTCGCTCACGCACCCGGCCGCCACGCAGTCGGTCATCGCAATTGGAGGCTCACGGCGTACAAGTCCTACGGCCCCGTGTGGGCGCCCACCAACGCATGACGACGGGCCCGCCGCAGCGGCATCAAGCAGAGGCCCTCGCGTTCGGTGAACGGGATCTAGCTGGCATGCTGAGGCAGTTGCCGGGGTGGGACCCAGCCCCAATATAACCGCACTGCACCGCCTCCCCCCCCCCCCTTGCTTGCTTGCCATCCCCCGTCGTCCCCGTGTCACCATTCCTGTTTCAATTCCCGTTTCAATTTCAACAGCCGCTGTTGTCTCGCTCGCCTCGCCGCGCCATAGCTGACCGCCCCCCTGCCCCCGAGTCCACCATGCCTTCCTCCTCCTCCTCTCCTCCTCCTGCAGCGGGGGCGGAAGCGGCGTTCCTCCTCCGTGGGTCCTCCTCGACAAGACGGCTCGCCTCACCGACACCGGAGTCGGAGGGATGGACATGGACGGCGTCGTCCTCGACCTTGTTCCTCCCCCGGCCATCTCCACCGCTTCGATACGCGCTCCCTGTTCACCGACCCGTGCGACACAGCGCGGGGCCGCGTCGAGAGCGCCGGTGCCTCTAGGCGTATCCTCTTGTCCTTCGCTTCGCCACGAGTCGCTGGAGGGTCCCCCGACCTCTTCGTCGCCGTCGCCGTCGCCGTCCACCGCAGCAGCAGCGTGGTCCCCGTCTCCCGTAGCACCGAGGCCAAGGGGAAGGCCCACTTCCTCCCCGCGTTCCCCGAGGGCGTGCTCGGCGTCGCCATCTGCCCGGGCGCTCCGACCGACATCCTCTCCCACCACCCCACCAAGTCGTACTTTGTCGCCCAGGTGCAGACGGCGGATCCATCCTCCGCCTCGGTAGCCGTGGCGCTGTGCTTCTCAAGCCAGCACGAGACGTGGAGCATCATCGAGGTGCGTGGCGACGACTCCTAGAGAGGCTTCGAGCCGAGGGCGGTGGTCTCTCACGACAGAGGCATCCACCACGACGGCCTCCTCCTCTTCATCGACCTCAAGAAGAAGGGGCTCCTCGTCTTCCAGCCCAGGGCACCATCAGCTTCTCGGTTCGTTCCGCTTCCTCGCGGCGGGGGCGCCGAGCACAAGGAAGAGGACGAGGACGTCGACGGCTCGAGCGACGGGAACATCATGTACATGGCGTTCCACGAGGTGGATCTTGATGGCATTGGCTGCGGTGACAAGACTGCTCACGTGAGGGCGGCGACGTGCTTTCTTCCCTCTTGAGCCGCGTTGAGGGCGATGACTCCCATCTTAGTCACCGGTGTCTTGATAGTCTTGAACAACTCTTCTTTTGTGTTGCACACGGACCACAACAGAGTTCCTCGAGGCAGACTTCACTGCGGCGTTCAAAAACTTCACCGTGCTCTCCTCTAGATTAGTCCCCGCGCACACACCATACTCAAGATCATTCGGCCCATCGTGGTCGGGTCGACAGGACTCCTAACAACATTGAATTAGTGCTAAGCCGCCACCATCCTATGTATCATATATAAAATATATTTACTCTAGAAAATTCCGTATTCTTATTTAAACACTAGATATTTTTATAAATTTTTTAAATATGTAGTTCTAGGACATTCTCGATCCACTTCACCATGAATCATATGGTTAATTTTTTCTTAGTTTTTTCATCACTATGTTTATGTACATGCATTACAATTAAATAATGGAAGAGGAGATTTTTTGAGAGAGTGAAAATGAATAATGGTTAGGTCACTCTTCACTTCTTCCTCTTCCCTTTTTATACAAGAGGTCGAAGGGGAGATTTTCATAATTTCCCTTGATAGATCTTGTATTTAGAAATGAACATTTAGGGTTGTAAATGGACCCTAATTATTATCTAACAAGCCTCTTGACTATGAAATGAGACCCTGAATACACTAATTTGGCCCTGGCACCTAATATACTAACCCAACATAGAACTCAAAACATCTGGCATACATTAAATTATTTGTTGGTCTGTCAATGTGGTCTAGTGGTAGCGCGATCTAGTGGGATGTTGAAAGCCCGTGTTTGGTTATGTGTAATTAATGAAACCTATGTTACTAACCTATTCTCTAAGTGATTATATGAGATAGGTTGGTACACTTCGAGTAGTGGAGACAAGATGAAAGGTGATGAATCAAGTGCTCCAACTTGAAGAAAGGAAAGATAAAAACAAAAGGAGGATCAAGTTAAGGGTATAATGCATAGGATCTTTTTTTGGCACTAAAGACATCGTAGAGGGTGTAAGTGCATTTAGGATTGATAGTCGTACTAGTAAGAGGGGAGAAATGCTTAGTGATTCAGTTATCAAGTGCCACTAGGTGATCTATACATGTTGCATATGCATTAGACCTAGTCATAGAGCTAATCATGTGAAGTGAGATTGAGAACACACTAACACATACACATAATGGTGATCAAATGGTGTTAGTACATGAACTTAGCTTGAAATGAACCCTAGTGAGTGGGTTCACATTAAAACTGAGCTAAAGCTGGTTGGTGTTTGATAGAAGAGGGTGTTTGAGGTGCAAGCGGGATATTTGGTCTCTTGTATGAGCTTTCACCCATGCACAAAGGGAGTACACTTAGTGCCTAGCACCTAGGATCAAAGGTGGAGAAGTTAGAACTTCTCTAGAGCTCACTTAGAGGCATCGAACGCTATCCCTGGGAACACCAGACGCGTCCGGTGGTCAACCCTAGGTGTTGCTCAGTTGAAGAATGAGCACCAGACGCTAGGAGGGTCCGGTGATGGACCACCGGACATGTCTAGTGTGTTTGGGAGCTGACTAGAAATGCAACAGATGCTGCACCGAACATGGTGCGTCATATGGTCGCACGTCCGGTGCAAATGGAGAAAGTGTGACTGAATAACACCAGGGGCTGAGCGAGTCCAGTGATGGGCACCGGACACGTCTGGTGTAGAAAAACACTCTCTGTACTTCTCTATGTTGTCTTCGGACGTTGTGGCCTGTAGAGTCTGGTGTTGCATCGGATGTGTCTAGTGCTTGCACAGAAGGTGTCAGAGCACTAGGAAATCGTGTGGCAACGAGCGAATTCAAATGGCTAGTACACGTGTCGCGTAGCGATACACCAGACGATGGCACCAGACACGTCTGGTGCAACATTACATTGCGTCTGGTGCTCGCACAAAAATATGTTTGAAGAGGTAACGGCTCTATTACCTTGAGGCAGCATATAAATAGATGTTGGCTGGCTTTAGGGCTAACTCTTGGCCATTTCATTCACTCCTTGACCACTAGAGCTAAGAGACACTCCTCCCACTACATTTGCTTGAATGCTAATCATTCTAGTGAGAGAGGAGAGCAAGCTAATGATATGAGGCAGCTGACCTGTCAAGGCCGCCAAGGCCGAGGTAGAGACAGAGGAGGTCCTTAGACGAGACAGGAAAGCGTAGTTCCTAAGATAGAGAGACAGCAGGATGCTGCTATTCAGGGCCTCGCCGAGTCAGAGCTTGCTAACTTAGATGCCTAGCCAGAGGGCGAGGCTCCTGACAATGTCCCATTCGACAGCAAAGATGAGGACTACGAGCCCCTGCCTCATGTGACTCCATGCTCACACGACCACGAGGTAGATGGTTCACGCTATGCTCTAGCTTAGTCCACCGCAGACCCAGGACTACTAGCCATCCTTGATCGGATGCAGGCTGAGCAGCAGAGGTAGGCCGAGGAGCAGAGGCGATAGTCCGAGGAGCAGTGGAGACAGGCAGCCGCTCAGGCTACAGCTTAGGCCCAGCTACAGGCTAGACAAGATGAGTTCCAGCTTCAGTTCTTGGCATATCAGCGTCAATAGATGCAGCTTATGGGGCGCCTCTTAGCAGCCTTAGGAGCACCTCCTCAGCTTCTTGACCAGCTAGGACCCTGCTAGCTCCTACCCTCACAAGCAGGTCCTTCACAGCTAGTGGCCCCAACTCCAGTGTTACAGTCTGTTGGACTTTAGAGTCAGGGGCCCTCTCAGTAGTTCTTGTCTCCCACTCAGCAGGTCACTTAGTGGTTTGTGTCACTGGGTCAGATACCGCTTTAGACTGGCTTCACCCTAACCCAGGCCACTTCCATTGCTGAGATGACACAAGACTTGTCTACTTCTTTCAGTGAGCTAACCAGCGAGCCTACTCCGACTTGATCAGTCAAGACCGAGACAACCAAGGTTCTTCCACCGCCTATGGGCACACTCTCATCTTCAGACGTGTCATTAGAGGTTGCTCCAGACAACTCAGCTCCTGCGGTGACTACTCCTCCTCCAGCAGTTTAGACAAAGGGTACGATAGTCACAGCTGAGGTAGCCCCTGTAGAAGTAGTAGTGGCAGTTTTAGAGCCACAGTGATAGCCGACAGTATTAGAGGCAGAGCTTCCACCTCCAAAGTCAATTTCAGAGCCTTAGCTAGAGCTAGCAGCCCCTGCTATAGAGTCAGCGCTAGTCGGGCTGACCTAGGCCGCTTCTCCAGCACGTGCTGCTTCTGAGGCTCCAGCCGATGGCAGCTCTAGCTCTGACCCCAACTTCGACCAGTTCGAGCATCTTGACCCTGACTCGACTGTTCTAACCCTAGGACCGTAGGTTTTTGGTGCTTTGTCGCCAAAGGGGGATGAAAGGTCCTATGCGATGGCTAGAGGGGGTGAATAGCCTAATTTAAATTTCTACAAAGAAACTTCAAACAATGTTAGATAACTAAGAAGCGAAGCGAATTTTGCGCTAGCCTAGTGGGTGTTGCGAAGCCACCTCTCCACAAGTGCTATCCTAATATCTCTAAGAGACACACAATTCCTACACAAGATAATTAGCTAGAGAGCTAAGCAACTAACACAACCTAATGTCTCTACTATGTAAGAACAAGAGTGAGATAGAGGGATTATACCACCGTGTAGAGGAGGATGAACCAATCAAGTGATCACCAAGAAAACCAATCAATCACAATGGAGACAACAAGGTTGACACTTGATTTTCTTCCGAGGTTCACTAGTTTGCCAACTAGCTAGTCCCCGTTGTGGCAAGACACTCACTTGGAGGTTCACGCGCTAATTGGCATCACACGCCAAACCCGTCACCGGGTGCCGCACAACCAACACAAGATGAGGCTATTGAAACGCTACGAGCAATCCACTAGAGTTGCCAATTGTGATCTCCCGCGGGGAAGGCACAAGAACCCCTTACAATCACTTGTGGTCGACAAAGAACAAGCACCAAGCTTCTCGAACCACCTTCGCTGCTCCAAACCATCTAGGTGATGGCAATCACCAAGAGTAACAAGAAATCCGCAACGAGAACGCCTCCCAAGTGCCACTAGATACAAACTATATGCGAAATGCACTTGGATCACTCAATCTCTTTTGGAAATTCACTAACCAAGCATGGAGATGAGTGGGAGTGAGTTTGCTCAGCTCTAGAGGGTCTCAAGATGTTCAAATGTGCGAGAGAGAACCCCCCCCCCAAGCCGGCCAACACATATTTATAGCTCCCTTCAAAGTCTTCTAGCCGTTGGGCTGATAAGTAGGCGACGGACGCTCTTCATATGTGCGACGGACGCTCCGTCACAGCGTCCGCCGCCTTATCAGAACTAGCCGTTGGGCTGACGTGGGTGCGACGGACGCTCTGTCGCCAGCGTCTGACGCTCAGCTCCTCAGCGTCCGGCGCCAGTCTTCGAACTGCTCGTTTGCAGGGCTCACTGGTAGCCCGACGGACCCTCTATTCCGCTTGTGGCCGATCCGACGGACAACGTCCATCGCATTCTGAAATTCTTCTGCCGCTTCTTTGAGGCCGACGGACGCTCTGAATCAAAGTCCTCAGCGTCCGACGCCATGATCTGCAGCGTCCGACGCATGTTCTTCGTCTCCGCTTCTTCCACCTTTGCTCCAAATTTCCAAGCACTAATTATCCACTTTAGTGTGCAGTCTTGGCATGTTTTACTTCACTTGAGCAAGGTGTATGTCACTAGGTCCTAAATGCATATGCAATATAGATAACACCTAGTGGCACTTGACAAACCGCAATCACTTTTGTATTTCCCTCTTCATAGTACGGTTGCCTATCCTAAATGTGATCACACCCACTTGGTGTCTTGACCACTAAAAGAAAAGCCCTATCATATACCTTTTCCTTGAATAGCTTAGGGTCTTTCCACTTTCTTCCTTCTTCTCCAAGTGTGAGCTCTTGTAATCACTTTGCTTCCTTGCTTGCTCCATCACTTGTCATCATCTTCTATGTGTGTACTAGACCTACTCAAACACTTAGAGCTAGGTTACTACTTTAGGTTTCATCAATTATCCAAAACACTAGAGATCTCTCAGGGGAGAGGGTCGAGTATGTAGATTTAGGGGTAGTCATGAGTGGGTTGACTCTTTTGATTGTTACATTTCCGTTATCATGCATCATGTTTATAGCTTTTTCTTGCATTGTATTATATATATGATACTTGTGTGATGCTTGTGTGACATGACTCTATGTTTTTCACTCTATATATGATGATGAGTTGTCACCCATGTTCTGCTCATGTTATTATTTTTGTGCTTCCTCGATTATCTCTGATATATCCTTCTAATCATATCATGTCATACTCAAGCTTAATTCATATTCTATTGAGTACTTGTTGTGTCTTGGTGAGTATAAGCATGCTCTATTCATTCTTATTCACTAACCCATGCTTATATAAGCCAAGTCATTGTTTATCTCACCAAACCTTTCTTCTTATATATACTCGATGCATATTGTCGTCAATCACCAAAAAGGGGGAGATATTGAAAGCATCTAGGCCCATGGTTTTGATGACTAACAACAATGCAATGTTATTATGACTAACGTGTGTTTTGTAGAGGCAATTAGAGTGCTAGCAGGTCATGATAACGGTGAATGAATGGGTCAACTTTAGTCACATACTTTCACTTTCACGTGCGGTCACAACACCGCTGAAAGGTTCTAGATGGCTAGAGGCGGGTGAATAGCCTAATAAAATTTCTACAAACTTACTAGAGAAAATAGTTAGATAACAATTAAACAAAGCTTTTTTCTCTAGCACTACAAAGGGTTGCAAGCCACCTATCCAAGCAATTCTATTATTAAGTGAGTATCACTACAAATAATAGAAACAACACTATGATACTCAAGTTTAACTAGTAAGGAGAACTAAGAGATTACTATAGCTAACAAGCTATCTAAACACTACATAATATATGTATATCAAAGTAAATACAAGAGAGGATGGAATGATTATACCGTTGCCTTGCAAGATATGGATGAATGACTCACAATATGAAAACCAATAGAGTGAGGGAGACAAGGTTGACAATTGATTTTCTCTCAAGGTTCACTTGTTTGCCAACAAGCTAATCCATGTTGTGTCGACCACTCACTTGGTGATTCATTGGCTAATAGGCAATCACAAGCCTAGCCCACTACTCGGGCGCCACAAGAATTGACCCACAAATGAGGGTAACTCAATGACACGAGCAATCCACTAGAGTTACCCTTTGGCTCTCCGCCGAGGTGGGTACAAGCCCTCTCACAAACTCCAAAGCCAGCCACGAACAATCACCACCATGTGCCAAAGCTCCTCCACCATCCAAGTTGTCTAGGTGTTGGCAAACACCAAGAATAACAACAAAATTGCGGCGATGACGAACACCAAGTGCCACTAGATGCAATTCTCATAAGCAAATGCACTTGGATGCACTCAATCTCTATTTGTATGAACAATGTATCAATGAGATGAGTGGGATAGGTTTGCTATAGATCACAAGTGTATGCAATGATCAAGAGGTGCAAGAGAGGGAGCTAGAGCCGACCAAAAGTCTATTTGTAAGCCCCCACAAACAATTACCTCTCACGAAATGCCTTCGGACTCATGTCCGGACTCTAAATCACTTAGCCTCCGGACCAAAACGTACGCGTCCGGATGTTCTAAACGTTTGAATTGAGCCATTGGCGTGCTCTGCTTAACACGTCCGGACCCTTGCAACACTGAAGCTCCGGACCAATGTCCACCGCATTCGGACGTATGCAGTGAGGTTCCAGAGAGGTTCATCTCTCTAGACAATCGTCCGGACCCTGATGTCCGGACCAAAGACTAGCGTTTGAACCACACACAGAGACTTCCAGAGAGCGCAAAACACTTCAGATGTTGTCCGGACCAAGCCTCCTGACCAAAGAGAACGCGTCCGGACAACTGTGCTCAGAAACAGTAAAGGTAGGGTTTGCCTTCGGATGCAAATGAATTGGTCCGGGCCCTACGTAACTTAGTGTCTGGAGCTCGTTCTTCTGCTCAAACGTGCTGAAACTTTCTCTCCAAGTCTCCATGTGCTAACAGTAAGTGTTCCATCACTTGTGCATGTGTGTTAGCTTTTACTTGAATATTTTCATGAATTTTAGTAAACATTTCTCACTAGATCAAATGCATATGCAATAAGAACATGACCTAGTGGCACTTGATAATCGTAATCACATACGTTTTTCCCTTCTTAATAGTGCGGCTATCAATCATAAATGTGATCACACTCTCTATAGTATCTTGATCAACCAAAAATGATTCCTATATTTATATCTTGGCCTTGAGCATATTTTTTCTTTTTATCTTTCATCTTTCCAATTATGGAGCACTTGATCAACCTCCATCATGATCATCTACTTGGTTGCATGTTTTGAGTTGGATCACCCTAGCTTAACTACACACTTAGCCATAGGATTAGTCCAATAGGTTTTATTAATTAACCAAAACCAAACTTGACTTTCAATCGCTCACCACATGGATGAAGCAGCTGGAAAAGCCCGCCAATCTTCCGGTCCGACCAAGCGATCCGACCAAGCCAAACTGAAACACCTCGCATAGTCTCATGTTTGATAATAAAAAACGACAACTATCACAAACCTTGTATACTCCCTCAGTCCCAGAATAGATGACGTTATAGAATGCGTGTAAGTTAAAATTTCTCAACTTTGACTAGATTTATAGAAAATATGTGCAACATCTATATCTCCAAGTAAATTTATTATAAAAGTATACTCAATGATCTATCTAATGATACTAATTATATTTTATAAATATTATTATTATTTTCTATATAATTAGTTAAAATTTAAAGATTTAGAGAAGCGAAAATAACTTTTATTTTGGGACCGAAGGAGTATCTTGTAGTGGTGTGAGTAATATTGTTGAATCTTGGTTTCAAGTACGAATCCTCTAGAGAAGTTATTTTGGCGTTTATTATTATTTCTCTTTTTTATTTCTTTTTTTGAGAAATTCTCTTTTATTTCTTTTTTTTTGAGAAAATCTCTTTTCTATTTCAAGTATTTGTTCATGTGCTTTTGTCTCGTCACGTACTCACGTGGCTTGAGCGGACGGGGCAAGCGGTGGGAACCTTCTAGTTAGAAGGTCGGGCCGAGCGGCAAGGTGCAAACGGGTCGTGTATGCGTCGGTGGTGATTCTCAGACAAAAAAAAAAGTATGCGTGGGCGGTGGCTGCACGTACGCACGCGACTCCCGGCCAGGGATGGAACAGCACGTACGTACGGTACGGACCTCGACGTTGGAGTTGGAGATCAGGTGCAGGCAGCCCTCCACGAGCTTTGTTTCCGGCCGAGGTGTATGTATCAACGGGCAAGGTCGATCATATCATCATCATCTGATGAGTCGGCACGTGACTGCTGCCTCCATGCGCATGCGCTTAATTGGCCAAAATTAAAGCCTCAAATTTTAACCCCAAAAAAAAGAGAAAAACAGCTTACACTTTCAACATCATTTTTTTTTTCAAAAAAAAGGGTACCACAACCCTGGAAAGAGAAGGTAACAAGGAAGCAGCGTTGATATTGTGACAGGAATTTCAATTGGCAAACATGGTTCTCCTTTTTAACCTCTGCGTCCCCTTCTTGACTAGGCGGGGTGGGATTAAACCCGATGCCTTGGGAAGACGAGAGGAAGCGGGGCTACCATGCTCTGGGTGTAGACATGGCCAGTTGGGCACTTTGGAGCGGCCCACTTCATGTCCATAAGGTCATCTAGTTCAATCTGTGTTTTCGTAGTCGAATAACTCATTTAGGAAGATACAAATCTTTGTCATTTCTTATCAAGAATGTGTTTCTGTAGAAAAACACTCGCACAAATGACAGACAACATAACATGCCAGTACTGACACTACAGATCGTTACGTGATTATTATGAGGAAAACACATTACATAACTAAAATAATCATTGATCACCTAATGCCTTTACTAGGACATGGTCACAAATACTGAATTCAGCACAACTAATTAATGCGGCAGCAATAGGTCTGGCATGCCGATTCCAGATTTATCATTGTATATGTTTTCTCGGTACAAGCTCAATCGGCATATCCTTTGGGTAGCTGCATGCATGATTGGAAGTAGACTGTTAGATCAGGAACAGAACACATATTCTGTAACAAAATGCAAACAGGTGGTATTTTCTTGTCACTGGGTGTTACAAAATCAACTACTTGGGCATTTGATACATGAAGTGGAGCTTCAATCGAGAATATACCACTTGTGTGTCCTTCCCCTTGCTAAATGTGTTTCTTTACTAACATGATGATAGCTAAGATATTTATGGAGTTCCTGACATGCAAGAGATGACAAGGCACATGAAAAATTAAATGAAAATGGCAATTTCCCTTTGCTGGTTGCATTTAAAAGTACCCAGAATAACTGGTATTAGAAAGATGAAAAAAAATATAGTTTTGTTGTTCTTGTTTGGTATTCACCACATTTGTTCCACAAGACAAATCAATTGGCTATGATTTAATCAATTTTATTAAGTTATTGAGCATCAATTTGATATGGGCTTATGCTTATGTGATTATGTCAATATGCAACAGTTGATACAATACACAAGCGTTCCCTAAAGGGGATCAGTAAAGAATGTAAAAGGACACTGCAATATGAACAACAGAATACTGGTTTGTACACATCGAGAAATTATATTTTTCCTATGCTACACAATCAAAAAAATGGATATTAACGGGTCTGTTCCCTCAAGTGTCACTGCTATTCTTTTTTTTAAAGAAAAGACAGGAGCTCTGCCGCTTGATTAAGTATACAAAAGATAAAGTAATATGTACACATGGCACCTAACGGGCTAAACACACCGGTCCTAGGACCAAAGCAGATACCCCTCCCACCAACAGTTTTTCACCCCGCAAAGGAAAAAGCCTTATGTCTTTGCACAATATCCTCTTTGATCAATGAGGCAACCTGTTACGCCGTCTTAAATTCGTTCTAAAAAATCCTTCTATTCCTCTCCTTCCACAAGTTCCACACATATATATTAGTATTCCATTGAAACGTTTGCGTTCCTGTTTTGGGATCTTGCTTGTTGCATCTTCCCACCATTCGGCAATGTCGGCATAGTCCTGCTGTGGCAGCTGCACCATGAGATTTTCCCAGGATAACACTTGACTCCAAACAGCCTTTGCAAAGGGGCAAAGCAAAGAGAGATGAAGCCCTGTCTCCAAAGGTCCATTACACAAAACACAATGTTCCTGATGAGGCCATCCCTCTTTTGCAGGTTGTCCGCCGTTAGGACTTTGTTGTGTAATAGGATCCAAACATGCACTTTGCATTTGTTTTCTGCTTGCGCCTTCCAGATGAGTTCATTCTTGAATTTTTTATGAGATCCTTCGAATTGAATCAAGTATGCCGAACGTGTGGAGTAAACTCCATCAGCTGTCCACTTCCATGTAATTGTGTCCTGCACATCAGACTGCAGTTGCACCCCTTGCAATCTAATCCAAAGCCAATAAATTCTTGGAGTTGTGTTGTTGTTGTCACATGTGCCCGCAGCGATCGGATCCAATTGCCATTGCGAAGTTCCTGAGCCATCGGAGGCGAAGAGCTCTCCCAAATCTTTCCAAGTCCGGCACTCCCATTCCTCCCAGCTCTTTAGGCCTGCACACTGTCGACCAATTCACCAAGCAGTGTCCCCCATTAGCGTTCTCATCCCCTTTCCACAAGAAGGATCTTCTAATTTTACCAATCTTCTTTCTTGCCCAAACCGCAATCTCTAACCAATTCATAAAGCTGAAGGCCTACCTATAGATACAGAGTATGCACAACTATTCAGTTCTCACTCACTATTAATACGTGAGAACAAGGTCTGAGCAACGGTTTGAGTGTGTCGTATGCACAGTAAACACGTCCGGAGAAAGCAAATCACTCAACACCAACCAAAGTTGATGTGATTTTTATTAATGAAGTACAATACATATATATCTGTACCGTGGTACACTAGTACAGAGCTAAATATCAAGATGCTAACACATCACATCTCCGCCACAAGCTTGGACTGAGCCAGCGCCAGATCGAACGTGGTGAAGGAGTGAGGAGCCAGCGTCACCTGCATTTGCTCCGCAGCGTTGCTCAGATGGCTTTTCACCGGCGCAACCTGCAAGATCATTCAACAAGCAATTAAAGTTTTATGTTCAGAACAAGCTCTACACATCGTGACACTTTTTTCATTTAGAAATAAACCAGCCAGTTTGGTATATGATCATCGGTACACAGACCTTGTTTGGGTTACTGAAAGAGTTCTCATCCATAACGTTGCCAGATGTGAGAACAGTGGTGGTTGATCCCAGCGTATTGACACTGGCCTGAAGTCCATTTGTGGAGATCGTGAGGCTAACAGTGTCCGACCCAAAGTTCACAACCTGCACAGAAGCTTCTTGAGCTCACTACAGGTTTGTAATCCTTTAGGCGCAGGCTAGGATGGATGCGACAGATTTTTACTTACCTTTACTCTAAGGAAGCTATTCTCTGAATCTGCCATGTAATTGCAGATGCAGCTAGCGAGCTTGAGTACCGGGAACTGATATTAATTGGATGGATCATGGCACCACTGGACTCACGGAAATTGTCTGCATCCAGTAACTAGGAGTTCCATAATGTTGCCAGGAGTTGAAGACAATAGCGTCCGGGTTCCACCTGATTGTTTTGTTCGAACACAATCAACATAGCGTTAGGCTGACAAGAAACAAGCGGAGGATAAAACCATGAATACTAACGTTTGATCATTGTCGTTCACGAAGAGTGGAGCGTAACTTGCCATATGAACAATATCACTGCAAAGAACCAACACAAGGTCATCTAACTCACAGTAAAAACTATCTTGGTAGTAGAACTGGAGCAGAGCGAAGTCCACCATGGTGCCTCAATCAGTGAGCAAAGAGGACAACATATAAAATTTACCAACAAAAATAAGGACTGGTCATCAACCAACTTGCAATATAAAGGAGAGATCACCTGTTTTTCTCCAGACCAGTAAGGAAAGCAGCTTCAGCCAACGAAGCAAGAAGACTTCCTCTACCTGCATCACTTCTCCAGACAGCGTACTCACTCACAAAAGCCTGTGGTCGAATCATTTCATTAACATTTTTTTATCGAATATGCAGGAGAGCTGCATATCATTGCATTAAGAGTAGAGTAGGTTGTGCTACAGGCACATGTTTGTGTTGGTGTTGTTTGGGTGAGTGTTTTGTGTGTGTTTCATTAACATTTTTTACTGTACAGACAGGGTATGTGATGTTGTAAATAAGAAAGAAAATCATTGGGGTTTCAGAGAGTCTTGAGAACATGCAAATAAAATCGCACATCACATAAGCTCCATATAAATATTGTGCGTTGTTCTTCAGAATCGCAACACCTCAAAGAAGTGTACCCTCCGTCTCTTAAGGATTTTGCATAGCATCAAAGGACCCATTTTATATACTATCCAAAGAACATCCAAGTGAATGCCAGAAATCCCGAATCAATGTAAATGATTGGTCATGAAAGAGGGCTGTCTAATAAGGAATTAAGGATCCTTGTGAAAAATAGACTTACCTTGGGGTCCACTACGGGATGTTCTGTCAAATTGGGTCCTCATGTTAAACAAAGTCTTAGAATCAGTATAAACCTAGAAGAAGAAAAAACACTGTTTAAATTTAAGAGAAGGCAAGTTGATCATGACAATGAAGACAGAACCACAGAATCAAGACAGAGAGAAATGAAAGACTCGGCAGTAAGAACTTTACATGGAAGTCATACAAATCCGCAGGATGGTCAAGTGGTCTAGATGAACCATCACAGTTTGAAATCATTTCAATGTCTGGATAGGCCTCTCTAATAGCATTGTAGAATTTGAGGTAATTGCCTGTTTAACAGACATAAAAACTATCATTCCATGCAAATAAAAGCAGGCTTCATATGCACCAAAAACAAATGTAGGTGAAGTATTTCCTTGAACTACCACTGGGAGTAATGTTCAGTTTAAGTAAGTCTCTTTGCTAGTACAGTGACATCGGGTACATAATTGCCTTTGTGCAGAAGACCTTTTCAGCTTATTTAAAGGATTCAAATAAAAATGTAGTTGATAAGTTTACCACGGTAAAACTTTTTCCACAATCTTCATTTCAATCGCGACATGTTTCACCGGGAAAGGTTCAGGGTGTCCCATTGCAGCCCTAACAGAGCCCCATGTTGAATCTGCACTCCCCTTGCAAATTCTAGACTGTCCAATACATCCTGTAGAAAAAAAACGTTCAATAACAAATGAAGCTAGAAGAATTATAAGTATAAGAATACCTAAGTCTACAGGAGATATATGGTATCGTACCGAGTTTGTTACTATTCATATAAACAGAATTAATTAGTTCATGGACAATCTTGGTAAATGCGAGTGTACAACTCAAGCTAAGTGTCATCCATGTAAACTACCTGAATAAAAAGTAAAGGGTCATCCACTGCTGTTATATCTTTTTCAGTATTCAAGAAAACAGCTAGAAGAGAATAAAACTTCAGCATTATTCAAAACTGATAATATGTTATGGTTCTCACTGTGACCTAGGCAATAAAGTTTTAATCTTTATTTCTCAGATAAGCAGGATTTGTATTAAGAAAATAAAAGTTTTAATCTCGGATAAGCTTTCTAGCTCAAAAAATGAAATGCTATTATAACATCTACAGATTTGATACAATGGTAATTTGCACCCATGGCTGAGAAAGTACATTGAATTCAAAAATTTGAAGGTCTTATATCATTATATCAACAAATTTTGAAGGCTTTAATCAACAAATGCTTACTCTACTCGAGGTATAACCAGGGAGCTCAAAAGATACCTTTACAAAAGGAGCAATAGCTACAGTATCAACTTCGTCATTGTGGCTGATTCCTGAGTTATAAGAGAGAAGTTCCATCAGTTAAGAAGCTCCACAGTGATAAAAAATTTAACAGATCTGAAAATAATTACATTGTTGAAAACCCAGATTGGGGCAGCACCCAGGTCCTCTGCAAGCTTTGATGTAGATTTCAAAGTAATATAGTTAGGGGTGATGATAGGAAAGAAATAAAATAAAATTGAAGCAGTGTAAACTCGTACCTGAAGAAACTCATAATATCCAAGCCCATCATCAGTCCAGTAATGCCAAACATCCCCAAAGTGTCCAGGCCTCTCTTCCCATGGACCAATAGATTCTCTCCATCTGAATGCATTTCTTAGCCACTCACCTTCTACAAAACAACTCCTACAATAGTCGCATGCAATCTATCAAATGTCTGAAACATCTATGAACATATATAATATACATCTAAATGAAGAACCTGATTTTAAATGTGAAACACAGTGCATACCAGGAAATCTCAAGAACCGTGGTTTTAAATCCAAAGCATGGATATAAGTTCTGTGCGGAAACCATGTCCCTGTGTGTACAGATAGAACCGGCTGTAAATACTCAGATAAACTTTTGCACAATGGGAATTACCGTAAACTAGAAAGAGATCGTTTTTGTTTACAGGTATCTGGCAAGATAAATGAATCTAATACATTTGGTACACTTAATAGATGACTAACATATAAATTCAGCCACACAGGGTATACATCAGAAATATTCAATTGGTGGTTACATTCAACAAACAAACCAAAGTAGTGAACTGGGTGTCATACAATTACTGTTACAGATTATAAGTGACCAGTAGTTCATTGGTTTGCAGCATGATAGAGTGCACTAGTGCAGATCATAATAGCAAATTTGCAGTCAAGTGGGTACCATGAAGCACACTTGCTCATGATCTTAGCAAACCAATATTCCATTATTAATTGGAGGTGGAATGTAGTCATTAAAATTGCTGAAAAGTAGATCCCCTACCTACTGACTTATTCATATTTTATAAATGTTTTCTCTAGGCCTTAATTGTGTTTTTCACTATGAAGACTAATTAAAAATAATATAACATACCTTGTATGTGTCTTCAGGCATGAGTGATACTTGATCAAGCCATACAACTCCTTTTTTGTTAGTTGTTATTTGAAGCCTTGAGGTTCTATTGGTTCCTTTAGCAACCAGCTTATGCTCCACTTTTGTCCAATTTGATGTGCCAGAAACTCTGCAGCAGTGCAATCTTTTTAGCTATTGTGAACAAGGAAATATTCTTCTCATTTTAAACATTGTGAGAGAGAAAAACTAACGTTATTGTAGCTGAAGCCAAGTTTTGCAACCCATCAGCGCTTGTTAATGAAACTGTTAACTCTGTTGTTTCCGGGGACATAACATACATAACGAGATTGTAAGCCTTCCATCTTCTATGTTCTGTAAGTTAAAATGGTAACATTATAGAAAAGCAAAAATAGAAAATATTGGAAAACAGAACATGTACAGAATATCTTCCTAACATCAGAACGTGAAAGGTAAAAACTACCGGAACAATACAAAACAAATTGCATGGAGCACTGATGCTTGTAATTCCAAATGCTACTCCTACAGCAAAAAAAATGCATGGACGTCTGATGCTTGTAATTCCAAATGCTACCCTACAGCTATTACTACCATTACTACTTTTGAAAATTGGGATCCCAGTTAATTAAATAACTAAATTGTTGATATTAACAAAATACTTCTTTATGAAACTATCAATTTCTAATACTTATATGAATAAGAAATACATGATGAAATCGTACCATGCCCCAAAAACCTGGGTTGTAAACACCAACACCACCAGCTGGACAGTCATTACAGAGGACCTCCATCCTCAGAGCAACAATGTTTCGACTGAAACAAGATGTACGATCAGTCGCCACGAATATGGAGGAGTCATCTCCAATGATAGACCATGGGGCAATGTTTGATGGAGTATGAGAGCCTCCGGCTTCGAAACCTGAAGTAAAAATCCAGCTCCAAAACCTTGAACATCAACACCGGAAGCAGCTTTCAAAATAAGTGCATCTAGTGACATTTCAAAAGGCACACAAAAAATCAAGAATAGCTGCTGAGGTAGTACCTCTGTTATTGACAAGCTCTGCCCATATGCCACCAGCTCCTGCATGGTTGATCTCCTACAGTAGGTCATGTAGTATATTTGGATTATTCTTTCGGATTATATGTGGTCAAACATAAGAAGCCGACAGAACTAGCATCTACCAATGAACTACTTCCTCACCTCAAAAAATATCCCAAATAGTGTTTCAGGAATCTTCCTGGCAAGGTGTGGCGAGGCATCAACCTTGAGGATTGCTGTCTGAGTGGCCTCGATTTCTAAAAGGCTGACTCTACAGCCCACACAGAATAGAAGCAGAAGGCAGAAGATTGTAGCAGAGAAGGCTTGCTTGAAATCCATAGGCTTCCACTTGTGGTAAGCACTAATGCAATGAGTGTCTGTTGAAGAAATATAGAAGATAGCATAATTGGCAGGTCAGTTAATTCAGATGGAAACAGAAGCTACCACAGCATGGCATCTGCAATTTAGACTTTAGAGAGAACTGGAGAGGCATCAGATCAGAACAATCAAAAGCCAAACGCATAGTACTGGTGCATATCGAGTTATGGACCCCACAAAAAATGGGGTAAACACCAACCAAAACAATGAACATAAGCTAGCAACTTTACATTCAGATGTAATAAAAATGAAATTGATTTGGTAAGCATTACAAGTAGGCAAATAAAGGCCTTTTGAGATTATCTCATCAGACAGAAGCACATGGGACTGTGCTCCAGTTAAAGCAGGGTGCTTGTTTTGTTTCGCAACAGAAAGAAACGGAGGCAGGCCTCTTGGGACTTCCATCGATCTACTCGCCTGCACCAACCAGGCAACCACCAAACCAAACTCCGCCCAAAATCGGCAACTGAAGACAAAATATTCCAAAGCAGAATTGCAATCTGTCGTCGTCGAGTGTCTCACCATCCGATACCTCCTTTCCAAATCCCAAAGGAAGAAGTGATCGAGCTACCGAATGCCAGTGCCCGGCCAGGGGCCCCTGCGCTTAAGAAGAAGAAGAAGAAGAAGAAGAAGCAGTGGCTTTGAAGGGAAGCGTGCCTAAGCTACGGACTAGGGAAGCCACGCGAGCGGTGTGGTGTGGGGGGGTGGAGACCTATCCGGTGCCGGAGACGGCGGACGTCAGGGTCGCGCCGCGGCCTTGGCCACGGTTGCTTGCCTTGCCGGCCGGGGTTGTTGTTACGGCTTCGTTCAGCGGCGGTTGGCTGCGCGCGCCCGCCGACACGTGGGTCCCACCTCTGTCAGCGGTGCTGTCGCCTTATCCGCATCCATCATCACTTTCCTTTTTTTTTTTGTTCAAACAAAAAAGAATTGGTTTTGGATTTATATTTCTGCCGGCGCATTAATCATGGGAACGGGAACAGACGAAGGGCGTTGGAACGACTTTTGAAGCTTAGTTTGGTTGTGGCCGTATCTTTGTTGTCTCCTATATGAGACTGTTTGGATTCTTCAGCTAAAATAGTTCATCTTGTGAAAATAGATTGAATGTGAACTAATTATGGGTTAATAAAAATTAATAAACTCTAACCATTAACAGCCTAAAATTAGCTTACGTTTAGACTTTCTGATATAAAAAATATGAGCTAATCATTAACGCTTGGATTCAAACGTGTCCTTTGTTAGTTTGCTAATCATCAGAACTTAGTGTACTCTACCATGCATTAATGAAAAGAAAAAAAAAACAATCACGCACGGTTGCTTGATATACTATAGCACGGATTTTGATCGATCACGGTCACGCCACCATCAAGAAGTAGTAGAGATTCGCACAAATAATTAGTTAATCAGGGTATTTAATTAAATAAGATTCAAATAATTAATGATCAATTAATTAGCTAGATGATGATGATGGGGGTATATATTCTTCTCCTTCTTATTTGACGTGGCGCACGAGATGCTGTACCGGCCTGTCACCATCAGACTAGTACTCAACAACGTACTAGCAAACAAAGTGATATGCTATTATCCGTTCATAAAATCAGTTTATTTATCACTATAGTAATAACAAACGTAGTGATTAGAAACTATTTTGATGTGGCGCATGGGATGCATAGGCGATCTTCGCTCTGTCGTACTCTTTAAATAGATATGGTGGGTGGAACTCTGCTGAATATTTATGGGAGGTTGCTTGGATTGGATTTGCTATGACTTGCTATATATGCTAGCTGATTTGATCAATTTGATGGATCATTTGCTGGTCGTGCATGCAGTACGCACGCAACCTCGCATTACGCATCAGTGTCGAGTCGATCTCTTATCTGATCTGATCCCATCGCGTGGAAATGGACGGAACCTGCACGTACCGGCAAACACAGAGAAAGCTGTGATATCATGCATGACATCTGTTGTGTGCGTGAGAGAGAGAATGAGAGATGCTTATTATTCGTTGTCATACAAAAAAAAATGCCCACACAAGCAAGCATTTGCAACAAACCTTATGTTCGTGATGTGTGTATATCCGATCCATTTACAAACGAAAGCAGTTTTTTGACACACATGTGCTCAGCATCATGTGCTATCCGAATCGTTCATTTTACATCGAGATATGTGCATTGGGAGAGATAGTGAAAAGTAAGAGAGAGAGTGTTCTAACACGAATCTTAAAGCAGGAATGAACGCTGTAGATAATACATGCCCAGCATATACATGCTACTTAGCATTTCTGTTTACAAAGCTGCATGCTGCACGCCTAGCGTCTCTCGAAAGCGACCCTGTAGCACAAGCGCTGGGTAGCTAGCAGGCCGTTATGATCGAGTAGAGTTATTAGTTAGGCCAAAATCTCAGCCGCCGGCTCTGTGGTTCAAAATCAATCGGTTTATAATTATTTATCAGCCGTACCTCAGCTTTACATCTGTATATCCATGATTAAATTGGCCAATGGACATACTCCGTACTACTTACAAAGCTGATAGAGACGTACGTATGCACAAGTGGCAGGCAAGGCATATGGGCCATCACATGACCCACGAAATGGGCTTCCAAGCTCGTTCCAAAGCTAGCACACATCATGTGCTTGCTTCCCACAAATCGATCCAACAGCGCTTTTATATTTCTTGCCGTTGCATCTACGCCGCCGGTAGATATACGTGTACAAGCGTGTCATCAAACTACTATAAAGAATGCTACTCCGTTCCTAAATAGATATCATTTTCGTTTCCCGAGAAGTCAACGTTTTCAAAATGTCGACAATTATATATTAAAATATATAAATAATTATGTTAAGTAATTAGTATCATTGGAAAGATCTTTAAGTCTAGTTTTTTAACAAATTTATTTGAAGATATAAATGTTACACATATTTTCTACAAATTTTGTCAAAGTTGAGAAAGTTTGATCAGCACGCATCCCATAACAACCAACTTTTTGGCACCGAGGAAGTAGCTCTTAAAAAAATGCTAGCTCTCCGGTAGTCCAGCGCGATGTGCCCTCTCACAACGCCACCTATGCATACGTCATTTTTTATTTTTAAATGTTTCTTATCGTGGCTCTTGTTGCCCAACAAGCTTTCTTGATACTCTCTGTCTTATTTGTTCCAAAGTAAAAAATCAGTTTCGCTTTTTTGAAAAATCAGTTTTTTTTTACTTTGACCAATTATATATAAAAAATTAATAATATTTTTAGAATATATAATTAATATAATTAAATATATAGGTTGTTGAGTATACTTTTATAATAAATTTATTTAGAGATATAAATGTTATATATATTTTCTATAAACCTAGTCAAAGTTAAGTAGCACCATTTATTCTGAGATGACAAGACATATAAATAGTTTTAACTAAAAAGGTTGTTACATACATACAAATATGTACATCTTGTCGAGCCCTATAAATTTCATATACATTTTTTTTGCTTCATTCACTATTGGAAGACGAGGGTTGCCCTCTAGGTGATAAATTTTATGTCGGTTGTTTAGTCATATGTACCAACAGGGCACAAATTTCTGATTATGCAAAAAATAGATTTTTTTTTATTATCCCATTAGAAAACGCAAACAGCTATTTATATGAGTACTTTACTCAAGTATATTGTGCTTAAGTTAAGTACAACCTGGCATATATTAAGCACTGATTTTTCTTTGTACCAATTTATCAATATTGTAAAGAAAATTCTTTTCCAACATCATTTCCTCCACTAATTCTATTAAAATTGACATTGATACAATATCACCACCGGTTCGTTATAAACCGATAGTGAAACTTTATTTTCACCGTCAATTTACAATGAAACCGGTGGTG